>PVIR01045789.1:0-10547 GCA_004026965.1 Petromus typicus
ACAACCAGTCACCAGGGCCCTGCAGCCAATCAGATCTGACTCTGTGCAGATGTGTACTGATAGTGATAACGGGGGTGGGAACTGCTTGCCCAGTCCTGGGAGATGACGGATGTTGCGCGGTATTTGTTTCATGACAGAAATGTGTGGGCGGCTTACTGCTCAGCACCCTTCCTACTAATGAGCTTAGAGCCTTTGGCTTAATAAACACTGCTGTGTGTCACAGGCTTGGCATGTGATGTTTCCCAAGGAGAAGTGCTAGAGATGCTTGTTATTTTTACTTTTGTCCCTGTCATCCTTGATCTGAGACCGCTGGAAGGACATGGAAGATTCTGCCATCAGATTGGGTGTATCCCTGGCTTAGGACCTTGTCTGGGGTCCCTGGGCCCACACCCCCAACCTGAGGATGCTCAGAATTGAATTTAGCATTTAAACTGCCTGCCTGTCCATGGCTGAACACTAACTTCTAGGCCCCGCATCTGCCTCCTGATGAGCACTGTGGTACACCAGAATCTCGAGCCTGCTTTGAGACAGAATGACCTTCAGGAAAGCAGTTTTTTAGCTCCCCTGCTTCTGGTCTGGGCTGGTTGCTAGTGTTTACTCAGTGCTGTAAATCCCGTGCAGTGCCTTTCAGGGAGCTCTGGAGTCAGGTGACTTGCATTAGAATCCTAGTTTTTCCTGAGAACTAGATGGTTGCAAGGCTTCTGAGCTATAAAAAGAAGTTATTAGTGGTAGGATCTCAGAATTGCTGTGCAAATTAAATAAGAGTATACATAAAGTGCTTAGCCAGGTATCAAAGTACCTGGCTCATAATACATGATTAAGAATTCATCATTTAATAACGATTAATGCCTGCTGTATACTAGGCACTATACTGGGTGCTGGCAACAAAGGGGAAAAAACTAGGAAATTAAAGATAAAATTAAACATTTAAATGATGTCACTGATATAATACCTTATATTAAAAATGCACAGGGCCAGGGATTTAGCTCAGTGGTTCTGGCGCCTGCTTTTGCAAGCACAAGGTCCCTAGTTCTATTCTCGTTAACCACATACAATAATGCCACACATGGTGACTCATGTCCACCAGCAATCAGTCCCTCATATCACAATGCTGGGTATGGTGGCTCATGCCTGTAATCCCAGCACTTGGAGACAGAGGCAGCAGGGTTGCTATGAGTTTGAGGCTTGCCTGGACTACATAGTGAGCTCAGCCTGAACTACAAAAAGCAAGGCTCTGTCTCAAAAAGCAAAACAAAACAAAACAAACAAAAATAACCCACACAGAAATGCTCATTATTATCAATAAAGTAAAAAGATATTGTGATAAAGGGCAATGTGATGATGACTAGAAAAGACCTCCTTGAAACAGAGAAGACAGGATAGGCTCTAAAGAAATAAAATGTAAGTGAGAGCTATCAGATGAGAAAATGTGCCTTGCCAAGAGACAGGTGTACCTTTCCAGGTAGATAGTACATACACAGGCCATGAGGCAAAACAGAACTTTGAAAGCTGAAGTACTACTAAGGAGCCCAGGGTAGCTGGGACATAAATGACGCAAAAAGAGATAATCCAAGATGAGGCAGAAGGGAGTAGAAGGCTGGGAAGGCAGTAACCACGGTAAGAGGTTTGGATTTTGTTTTAAATATGAGAAAAACCCCGAGGGCTTAAACAAGAGGGTAGCAAAATCTGACTGAAAGTTAACTTGGCTTCTCTGACAGGAATAGAGTAGGAAGGAGGAGCAGAAACCACCAAAGCAACAACTCAGAGTCCATTAGAAGCATCCAAATGAGCACTGTTGCTGATTCGGATGAGCTATAGATCAGTACCATCCAAGAGCACTTTCTGGCATAAAGGACTATTCTACGTCTATGAGAGCTAGAATTTGGTACAGGTTTAATTTCAGGTCACTTTAATTAATTAAAATTAAATAGCCTCTTAAAGCTAGTGGCTGTTGAAAGGATAGCATAGGGAATTGATTGTTTTTGAAATATATTTGAGAAGCAGATCAAACTGGAAATGGTTGAGTCATGACGGGGAGTGAGAAAAAGAACCAAGAAAGATGCTTACTTTTTTATTTGCAAATTGGTGGATGCTACTATCATTTACGCTCTGGGGAGGAGCAGGCTCTGGAGAGACAGTCCATTTTGAATTGACAAAATACTATAGAACATTCAAAGAGAGGTATCAAGTAGAAGTAGGATGAATGCTTATTTGGCGGCACTGTCATCTTTGAGTTATACGAACATCATCCTGTTTGGCTGTTTAGGAGATAGAAGATCAGAAGGGGGCCAGTAGCCCTCTTGCCCTTTATCTTCATTAGTGTGCCAGTCACCCTGCTCTCTACTTAGCCTGAAACCCTCGTGTGATGCGCATTTCCTCCTTCCCCTTCTCCTCTGTTGCTCAGCAGTAAGCCCACCACCTTCTTCCTTTCAGTGCTAGGAACTCTGAACTCATCTGTTTTCTAGTTCTAGCGTCACTTCCTTGGCTCAGGCCCTTGTCAACTTGTTGTGGACTCAAACTCAGGGGCTTCTCGCCATCTCCTCTGAGAGGTCCTCCTGACTCCCCTTGGAAACCCTGTGCAGGTCTGGGTCAGGAGTCTTAAACCTACGGCAATCCTTAATCTTTCCCTATATTTCCAGAATGTATCCAAATCAGAAGCCTTCAAGAAGCTTGGAAATTCACAAGAATGTTAATCATAGCATCAAGAACAAAAGCTAGAATATAATTTTCAACCTTAGCTGACTTGACCGATCATCCACATTTGACACTGTTGACAAGTTTTCCTTGACACCTTTATTCATGTTCAACACATCACATTCCTTTGATTGTTCTCCTAACACTGTGGTCAACCCTTAGTCTCTTTTTCTGCTTTCTTCTCATCAGCTCAATCTCATAAATATTATCGAGGGCTCAGGCCTCAGGCTTCTCTTCTCTTACTCTCTGTTCTCCGTAGGTTCCCTCATGCAGCCTAATGGCTTTAAAGACAATTATTTGCTGATGATTCCCAAATCCAGAGTCTCCAGTCCAGACTCTTCCTGACTGCCAGACTCATAAACACTACTGTGTATTTGACATTTCCACTTTAATGTCAAACAGGCATCTACACTTATGTGCAACACTGAGCTCTGTCAGCAAGTCCCATAGGCTTGACTTCATAACCTATCCTGAGTTCAACTATGTTTTCCTCTGTTAGTGGTCATTATCCTGGTGCAGTAATCCTCCCTTATCCTAGAGGGATATGTCCAAGGTCCCAGACTGAATGTCCAAATCCATAAATAGAGGTGAACCCTAAAATTTAATCCTTTTTCTATTTTAACTAAGTACTTATGCACTATGCTCTAATTTCTTTTTCTTTCTTTCTTTTTTTTTTTTTTTTTAGGTTTTTTGAGACAGGGTATCACTTTGTAGCTCAGGCTGGCCCTGAGCTCAGCCTCCAAATCACATCACAACAATCCTCCTGCCTCTGCCTCCCAAGTGCTGGGATTACAGGCGTGAGCCACCACGCCCGGCACTGTGGTATGTGGTACTGATTGCTACTGGGGTGAGTCTCCACGCCCAGTATTGTTATGTGGTTACCGGAGATCGAACCCGGGTCCCTGTGCTTGCAAGACAGGCACCGGAACCACTGAGCTAAATCCTCGGCCCACTATAGCTCTAATTTTTGCAACTTGTAATTAATGCAGTTTTCCTTCTTCACAATTTTTTCCTTCTTCACAATTTCAAAAATAAAAATTAAAAGCTGGGGTGGAGCACTTGACTAGAATGTATAAGATTCTGAGTTTGGGTCAGGGATTTAGCTCAGTAGTTCCAGGGTCTGCCTTGCAAGCACAAAGTCCCAAGTTCAATCTCTGGTAACCACATACCACAATGCAATCAGTACCACACCCCAGAGTGCTGGTCATGGTGGCTCACACCTGTAATCCCAGCACTCAGGAGGCAGAGGCAGGAGGATTGCTGTGAGCTCGAGGCTTTCCTGGGTTGCATAGTGAGCTCAGAGCCAGCTTGAACTACAAAAAGCAAGACTCTATCTCAAAAACAACAACAACAAAATTTAGGTTCCATCCCGGGCACTAGGGAAAAAAAAAAAAAAGATCTATTTATTATAGATCTTAGCAACCTTAGTAGGTGATTTTTTTCTTTTAAGGTTTTTTTGAGACAGGGTCTCGCTTTGTGGTTCAGGCTGCCCCTGAGCTCAGCCTCAAACTCACATCACAGCAATCCTCCTGCCTCTGCCTCCCGAGTGCTGGGATTACAGGCGTGAGCCACCACGCCCGACACTGTGGTATGTGGTACTGGTTGCTGCTGGGTGTCAGTCTCCACACCCAGTATTGTATGTGATTAACCAGGATTGAACCAGGGTCCTTGCGCTTGCAAGACAGGCGCCGGAACCACTGAGCTATATCCCCGGCCCCTTAGTAGGTGATTTTTTTTCTTCTTAGTAAGTCAAGAACTTTACTCTTTTCACTTAAAGAAAACACTTTATAAATTGTCTTTGAAATATCCAATTTGCCAAAATCATCATTTTTGTGCTGGGGAGCTACCATTAAGTAAAATAAGAGTACTTTGAACACCAGTAGTACGATACAATGACAATAGATCTGATAACTGAGAGGGCTTCTAAGTGAACAGTGAGAAGGTAGCATATACCTTGTGGATGCTATGGACAAAGGGATGTGTCCCCTCCTGGCAGGATGGAGTGAGATTGTAAGAGATTATCTAATGCTACTCAAAACGGGGTGCAATTTAAAACTTACATATTGTTTCCTTCTGGAATTATCCACTTACTCTTTCCAGACAATGGAACCCATCCATAGGTAACTGAAACTGTGGAAAGAAAAGCTAAGGCAGACATTACTAAATAAGGCCCTACATATTTCACACAGTAACCCCAGTGGTCTGCTGTCAGGGGTCTCTGCTTCTGCCCCGTGTCCTCACTTCATCTCTCTCAGACATGACAGTTCAAGTCCCTCCAAAGGATTCCATCTCTCTGTCCTCACACACCCTGGCTGGGTCTGACTTCTCCATTCTTTTCCAGCCTCCAGCTGTTCAGGGACCAGCTGTGTGGCCTATTCACTGACCTCTCCTCTCTGTTAGAAAGGTCCTACCAAACATCCTCAAGCAAGTTTGCTCCTTGCCTCCTACAGGTATCTGATCCAACGTTATATAGGCATTAGTCAAAACATTCCACAAGGCAGGCCTGGTGCATGCTTATAATCTCAGCGCTCTGAGAGGTTGAGGGAGGAAGACTGCTGGAAGTTCGAGGCCAGCATGGGTTACATGGTGAGTTCAGCGCCAACCTGAACTACAGCCAGACCTTGTCTCAAAAAAGAGAACAAGGGCTGGGAATTAGCCCAGTGGTTCCTGGAAAATGCAAGGTCCTGAGTTCTTTCAGTCCTGGTAACAACATACCACAATGCCAGGCGTGGTGGCTCACACCTGTAATCCCAGCACTCAGGAGGCAGAGGCAGGAGGACTGCTGTGAGTTCGAGGCTTACCTGGGCTACATAGCAAGTTTGGGGCCGGCCCGAACTACAAAGCAAAACCCTATCTCAAAAAAACCAAAACACCACACCCGCAGTTAATATTTTTCTTTTCCATTTATTTTATGGCCTTTTATGTATTTTAAGGATTTTTATTTAGAGATATGTAAGGGAAAAGGGAAGAAAAAATATGTTACATACATGTAATAAGTCCCTATAATGATTTTTAATCATTATGTACTGTAAACATACACTTTCTTTAAAAAGAATCTTGTTTATTACCTGCTTTCCTCAATAGAAAGCAAATTTTGGGGCGGGGATTTAGCTTAATGGTTCCGGTCCCTGTCTTGCAAACTCAAGGACCTGGGTTTGATCCCTGGTTAACCACATACAATACTGGGCGTGGAGACTTACACCCGGCAGCAATCAGCACCACATACCACAGTGCCGGGTGTGGTGGCTCATGCCTGTAATCCCAGCACTCGGGAGGCAGAGGCAGGAGGATTGCTGTGACGTGAGTTGGAGGATGAGCTCAGGGCCAGCCTGAACCACAAAACGAGACTCTGTCTCAAAAAAAAAAAAAAAAAAAAAAAAAAAAAAGAAAGCAAATTTTAGGAGAGCATCTTTTTTTTTCCTGTTCTGTACTGTATTCCTGAATGTTTATGAAGTACAGTGTAGGTGTTCAATAAACAGGTGATGAATGAGCAAAAGGCGAGTTGACTTACAACAGTAGAGGGAGTGAGGATATGAAGAAACAGGTACATTCAAGGTCCTGTGATGCTGGTAATAACTCTTGTTTGGAACTGCAAGCCAAGAGGGCGTCCTCATCCCACCTAAATACCGCTTCTATCAACCCGACCCGGAACTTTGTAGTCCCGGAACCTTAACTCTAGGGCTCTAGTGATACAGCACTTCCGGTTGTGCTCCTCGCTCGCCAGCAAAGAGAAATGCCAAGTCAGTTCCGGCAGAGAACGTAGTGAGAAACGGAGCGCGGCCTGCTTCCTCAGGGTCCTCCAGGCCCTCCCGCCGATGGCGGTGGGTGACCTGGGGGGCCCGAGGGTGGGCTGTGCCTCTGCCCTGCGGGCTCTTGGATCCTCGCTGTGACTGCCTTCTGCCTGGGCGAGGGCTTTGAGGAGCAGGTGAATCTCTCCCCCACCCCACTTTGATGACCTGATGGCGGCGGTGGCCATGGAACCGGAACCCCTCTGGCCGCAGAGTCTCCCAGCCCAGCCCTGTTGGCCTGGGCAAAGCCCCACCAGCAATCGAGTGCTTGGCGCCTCGCCGTGGGTGCAGCGAGGCGTGGCGAGAAGAATGGCGGCCTCCGACCGCCGCCTAGGGCCATTACATCAAGGGCTCAAGAAGGCGGGTCTGAAAGCTGGGCCTTCTCGCGCCTGCTGCGCAGGTCCGGGCCCTGGGGTGACTGCTGTGTACCAGCTGGAGAAGACTGCACCTCCGCACGGTGAGGACGAATAAAGGCCTCCTCCGCCCTGTAAGGTGAGGGAGCCCAGGCCGAGGACGGGTGGAAAGACTGGCGGGGCCTGGGCGGTTGCCAAAGAGAAACGTAAAGTAACGTTCCACGTCTGGTTAATTGGAAATGCCACCATCCTTTGGGAAGATTTACTGGCCATTTTTAGGAGGCCTGTGTATATAATATGAAAAAGCTGCTCTCAACATTCCCCCTAACCTTTTAAAACAAAACTTACTGCATTAAACCATATAGATGTTAAGCGGTCGCCGACGTATGATAAATTAGTTAGAAAAACCATGTGTCTTGGAAACGCCCATTTGTTTAAAAAAAAATGACAAAAAATCTTTTCTGAAAGTGACTTTGCAGTGGAGTTGGGAGGACCACCTGCAGAAGCGACACTAGGAGTGATGTTTGTCTACGTTTGTTCTGTGGTTTAGAGGACACGGAGCAGAAGACAGAAGAGAAGAACGCCCAGTACTAGGCTATTTTCATGTAGAAGACGACGTTCCTATTGTAACCATTGTTTTTGTGCATTTTAGTCTCATTACTGTGTATATTTGACAATGCTAAGTACATTATTGAACCATCTGGTCTTTTGAGATAATTCTCAAGTGCCTGATACGTGTTAAAAAGTGCAAGTCGTAAAATAATAGATTTTGTAAATTTTTTGTTGAACTCACATAAAGGGTTATTTTGTTCGAGGACAGGCAATCCTCCTCTAGAGTGGTACACATTGTTTATGCACTGGTTCTCTGAAGAGAAGGAAACAGAGTGCTGTGCTAGGGCACTTACAGTAAAGCAAGTTACCATTGTCCCTAATGCCTGCGCCTTTTACTTTAATGGGTATGTGAGGAATGTAAAGGACAAATAAGACATTTTACAACGTCTAGTTTTCCATAGAGGTTGCCAGTTTTGACAAAAGTAGAGTTAGTAAACGAACAAATTTTGTACATTTTGTATTAAAATTCCTAGGAGAGATTGTCTTCTGAAAAATTGGGCATTTTACCTGACTGGGTTACTGGAGAAAAGAAGGGTTCTAGAGTAACGTGCATATTTTCAAGACACTTTCAACTAATGTTACATGTATTCAGTTTAATCAAGACTGCTGTGTATGTATATAATGGACATATTGAGTCCTTCCTTGAAACATCTAGTCTTATCTAGATGTTTAGAAGTGCCCAACGTATGTTAAATGTAGAAGTAGTAAAATATCACTTTGTAAATATCTTTTTGCTAAAATTCATATGAAATGTCTTTTGGGAATGAAATGGTTAAACCACCTCTTGAGCAGCGTGATACTCTGTACTTGTGCAGTGGTTTGGAGGAGGTAGAAGGGAATCAATCTCATTCGATATAATGTTAGTACATTTGTACTTGGACATTATGAGACATTTTTTGTATGTTTTATGGATTTTTTGGGGGGTGTACATAGTGTATACAACAGATGAGTCCAAATTTTACAACATCTACATTCTAAATGTTAAAGAGATTGCCAGTGTACAACAGAGTAGTAAAGTTAGCAAATTTTTTCACTGTGTTGAAATACAAAGAAAAACTAGTCCTCTGTAAATGGATTTTGGATTCATCCATCTCTAACATTACATATGCCTGTATTTGTCCACCTGGTTGAAGGCAGAGAGAAAGAAGTGAGGCCAAATGGTCATAGGTAGAAGATAGCTCAGATTACAACCAGTGCTGTATGTGCAATTTTATTTATCAGTGCTGTATGATAGCAGACAAGTTCTTATGTGAAAAATTAGTTCTAGATATATAAAAGTGCTTGATATATATATAGAAGTAGAAGTAGTAGAACACTTTGTAAATAGTTTTATAAACTGATAGGAAATAATATCTTTGCAAACAGAATGGTTAAACCACCTCTGAAAAGTATACTGTGTACCCTTGCTCAATGGATTGAGGGAGGTGAGAGGGGAGAAGTTGTGAAAGGTGTTTTGTTAAGTGTATGGTAGAAAACTTTAGCCGACATTGCTTTTATGTTACGTGCATTAAGCTTAACTTTGCTAAATTGTATATATAGTGTATATACTGGACACACAAGTCCTAATTTTATAATATCTAGTCTCTAGATATTAAAGAGGTTGCCAATGTATGACAAAAGTAGAGTTAGTAAACTAACACATTTTGTATACTTTGTGTTAAAATTCATAGAAAAGTTGTCTTCTGAAAAGGATTTTTGGAAGTGTAATTATAAAATCACATTTGAGTGACACATGTGCCGCTATCACATGTGACAAGGAAAGAATTGGAAGAAATGAAGGATTCTGGGCCAGAATGCTCCTACTTAGAAGACACTTTCAGATATAACCATTGTTACATGTGTGTAGTTTATTCAACACTACTGTGTATATAGTGGACAAACTTGAGTCCATATTTGAAACATCTAGTCTTTCTAGATGTTTAGAAGTGCACAAAGTATGTTAAAAGTAGAGGTAGTAAACAACACATTTTGTAGATATCTTTTTGTTCAAATTAGTAATGAATTACTGTCTTTAGGATGGAATGATCAAACCATTGATCTGAACAGTAGACATATTTGTGCTAGTTCAGAGAGGGAAGAGGAAAAGAAAGTACAAAGGGCTCTAAATTTGTGGTTGAGGTGAAGTGGAATTGACCACTGTCCCTTATGTTTATGCGTTTTGTTTTACTTTCTTGTGTACATAGTTGTATATAAAGGACAAAGGAGTCCTAATTTACATCTAGTCTTTCTAGATGTTAAAGAGGTTGCCACCAATGTATGACATGTAGAACTAGTAAACCAACCTGTAGAGCACGCTTTGTGTTAAAATTCATTAGGAAGAACGCTCTTAAAACCACCTAGGAAATGAAATGGTTAAAGCCCCCTCCAAATATTATATATCCGTATATCTGTCCCCTGGTTTTAAAAAGAAAGGGGAAAGGGCTCTAGATCAGAATGTTCCTATTTAGACAACACTTTAAAATTATAGCTTTTTTTTAAAGTATACGTGTGCAGTTTATCTCAGTGCCACTATACATATGAGACAAAGTTCTTATTAGAAACATCTAGTCTTTTTAGATGTTAAAGTTCAAACATGTAGAAGTGAAGGGCTACTTTAATGCACTTCAAGTATTTTCTGTTACTTCATAGGAATGGCTGTATTTTGAGAATGGAATTGTCATACTTGGTGTTTTGAAGAATGCTGGTATTCATGGGGGTACAGGAGGGGGAGTTTGCAGAGAGAAGTTGAGTTCAGATTGTCTTGCTATTATTCTGTGTGTGCATTTTAGTTAACAGTGCTGGATATTAAAGGGTGAGTCTTACTGCCCAATTATGTTAGAAGTAGTGAAGTAGTCCCTATATAAATGTCTTTCAGTAGTTCTTAGAACTGTCTTCTGGAAGTGACCTTTGAAAATGCCACCTACTGGAGCTAGAAGTTGTCTTGAACTTAAGTCACTGAAATGAAGAGGGAAAAGGGTAGGTGAGGGTGGTAAGGGTTCTTTGCCAGATCTCCATATCTAGAAAATGATTTTAGATTATAACTATGGGCCTGTGGGTGCATTTTTGGTAAAGTACTTGGGCTTAATATTCACAAAGTTCATACTCTATTACACAGCATCTA
>PVIR01045790.1:0-10569 GCA_004026965.1 Petromus typicus
AACAACAACAACAACAAAAAATAGGGATATAGAAGCCTGTTCATCTGCTTAAGCTAGGGCACCAGAACTAGTGGAAGTGATTCCAAATTCTTCCACTTGCTAGCCAGGTCACAATGGGTGACTTGAAATCACATTCATAGACTTTTTATTTTCCCTGCCTAGATAGTAAAATTAAAACATTCTTGACAGCCTGTTGTGACTGTTCAATGAACATATATGTGTAAAGTATCTGGAACCTGAGGTTGAACTGAGTCAGAGCAGCTGGCACCTGTTCAACTAAAGAGGCAACAGAAGGGGCTGTTTGGTGGAAAGCAGCTGGAGAAAGAAGCCTGTGAAGCACTCAATGAGGTCATCAAGGAGGCCATGCGGCAAGTGAACCTTGGCATCTGTTACGTTTGGTTTGTTTCAGTGGGGGATGGTTTGGTGTACCATGAGGTAAGGAAGCTGAGAACCTTACAATGGAGATGTCAGTCAAAGGTGGTTCTGGAGGTGACTAACAGACAAAAAGTTTTGAGAAGCAGCCACCCTGGCGCAGACTCCTCATACTGAGCCTATTTCCTCCTCCACAGGCCCACATTTACACCAAAGGCCAGGCAAATTCTGTGGCCTTTTGACTCCTAAGGAAGAGAAAGACAAAGAGGCAGAGGAGGAAGATTTAGATCCAGACTTGGCCCCAGACCCAGATGAAGAAGAGAATGGTCTTGGGGATCCAGCTGGATTCGAGGCCACTCATCACGCTCGGGTACCCTAGTAGGAATCGGGGAAGGGTTATGCTCACTTAGGCAGCACATATATTAAAATAGGAGTTGGAGAAGGGTCAGTCTCAACTGTCCACAGCTCAGGTGGTGGTGCAACATCATACTCCTCTACCACTTTCTAAGGTTCTGAATTTAACATTTTTTGTTTCAGGCTTGAAACTGAGTTAGGGACTCTCTCCCGCTTCCCTCTCACTGTCACTATAGTGTCTGATGCTGTCTTCATTTTAAAAACAGGCCTTAGGGCTGGGGAGTTAGCTCAGTGGTTCCGGCGCCTGTCTCGAAAGCGCAAGGACCCAGGTTCGATTCCCCGGTAACCACATAACAATACTGGGTGTGGAGACCCACACCCAGCAGCAACCAGTACCACATACCACAGTGCCGGGCGTGGTGGCTCATGCCTGTAATCCCAGCACTCGGGAGGCAGAGGCAGGAGAATTGTGATGTGAGTTTGAGGCTGAGCTCAGGGCCAGCCTGAACCACAAAGGCGAGACCCTGTCTCCAACAAAAACAAAAACAAAACAAAAAAAAAAAAACAGGCCTTAACCTGGCTATGCACACAATCCCCAAAGGTGATGACCTCAGTCCATGTCTCAGCAGTCCATCTTGACATTTGTTCCCGTAGTGTCCATAACCAATGGAGAGGGGCAAGGACTGCCATACAGAAATAAGGTGACTCAGACTTTCTTTCAACTTCTTCCTAAGATACTAGTCTTGTTTCTTGAGGCAAAGAAGGATCATGGCCCAGGTGTCTTTTGAATCCAAAGGTCTGGTTGCCACTGTCCCACAGATTGAAATAGCTGGCTTTGCATTCTCTCCCACATCCCTTCAACACAAGTGAATGTAGAAGATACACAGGGTCCTTTAGAGCTTGACTTTCCCCCTTTCTGTTCCAGAGAGTTCTCTTCAGCTCTCCTGGAGCCAAGATCCCTGGTCTGCTGGGGACGCCACCTGCCTCCTTGCGCTTTCTGTGGCAGGTGAGTCTGCTCCTATGAGGAGGTGACAGGGTGGTCAGGAGGGCTCCATCCTGAGCGTGCTTACTCCTGTCATGTTTACCCTATCTGCTCTGGAGATAAGCACCCCAAATGAGAAGTGGGTGTGAGAGCCACTGTCATATAGAGGAGCTTTGTAAAAGCAAGTTGTGTGCCCTGCCATGGGTACAGATGAACCGGAGGCGCTGGAGCAAAATTTCTACTCTATGAAAGATTTTGGCAGATGAGTAGTACTGAACATAGGGTTAGAGAGAACACTTTCTGTCAATGAGTTGTGCAATAAGAACACGAAGGGCAGGATGTAGAGAGTAGGAAATCCTGCAGGAAGACTACAGCTGCTCCAGTGAGGGCTTCAGACAACTCAGAAAAGAGAGGGGAGTGCTGCCCTGTGGCCAAAGACATAGAGAAGACTTAGTTACAGAGAGAAATAGAAGTGTTGAAAAGCACACATCCCTAAAACATCAGGAACCAATGACTTCATTTCTAGGAGTTGCAATTCTATTAAAAAGCTGGAAACCACTGTCTGATGTTCTCACAGCTAGATGGAAGGATCTCCAACACAGCAGAATCTTAGTTTTCCAAGGAAAGGGCAGGTGAGAGGACAAAGGCAGAACAGAAACAGCTAGAGAAGGTTCGCTTGGCAGCTGCTCCCTCACCAAATTGCTCTCTCAGCCCCTGTACTGTCACCAATTTCTTTCCAGCCTACATTTCCCAATAGCTGCAATCCAGCTCAGCATTTTGGACCTCAAAAGACCCTGCTAGACTCATCTCTCTTCTGCAAAGCACTGCCCTCATGGCCTACCAGGCTCAGGTACTGGTTCAGGGTGCCAGAAATTACGGTAACAAGCTTAGTTCTTTCTAGAGGCGTTAGGAGGTGTTGGCTGAGAAAGAGTTAGAACCACTAAGAGTTACCATAGAACAATACTTACAGAAACCTAATACAGAAATTAGAAGTGTAGAATAACCTCTTCTCCCTCACAGATGATGAAATGGAGCCACAGGAGATGAACAATTACAACCAGGCCAAAGTTTTCCTACCCGTGCAAGATTTTCTACAGCCATATTGTAGGAAAATCCACCTTGAGGGGGAAGCTAGAACTGTGCCATTTCCAGCTGGTTGATGGTGGCAGTGTGTAGGGGCAAGACATAGGGACTAGGGGACCCCTGGGAGTCCACAGGAGCTTACCTGGAGGGACAGGGCAGCAGAGCTTCCTTCCAGCTTGTGATTCTTTTGCAGTCATTTAACCCAGCTTCACCCTCAGCACCAGAGGATCTTGCAGCAACAGCAGAATCGAACACCAAGGTAAAAGCCACAGTGATGAGCAGGGTCCTTCTGCAGGCCAGATATTACCTAGTGGCCAGAGGTCTGCCCCGGTCCCCACATAGGGGGCACTATCTGAGGCTGCACCTTTTCTGGAACAGCCAGAGCACTGTGCTGCCTGCTCACCACTCCTTGGGAATTTCAGTAGGTGGGGAATGTTAGGCCTAAAGGGATGTTTCTCCTGTCTTGAAGTCTCTCAGCCAAGAAGACTTGGTTACAGCAGCTAGACCCTTATGCTAACCTCATGACCCGAAAAGAGAAGGACTGGGTGATAAAAGTGTTGATGGTTCAGCTGCAGAGCAAGAACTCCCATCTGAATGATTATTACTACCAGGTGAGTTCCCAGGTACTCATGCAGCTTTGAATTTTGGAGCCAAAGGAGCTGAGACTTTTGGAACTTTCTCTGATTCTCTCTTCAACCCATGAAGCCAGTAAGAGATAGTCACTACAAGATCACGGCTGTTTCTAGAGTTGACAGCCCAAGTTCTTTCCTTTCTAGTCTACATTTCAGCCAAATGGGATTATTTATAATTTCCTGAACACTTAACAAAGTGTCTCAACACTTTGCTGAGAAATTTCCTATACACTTTGGAAATATGAACTTTCCAAGTTTGTACACTTTCATGAGTCTTAAGAAATATCTTGTGGGGCCGGGGAGTTAGCTCAGTGGTTCCGGCGCCTGTCTTGCAAGCGCAAGGGCCCGGGTTCGATTCCCCGGTAACCACATAACAATACTGGGTGTGGAGACTCACACCCAGCAGAAACCAGTACCACATACCACAGTGCCGGGTGTGGTGGCTCACGCCTGTAATCCCAGCACTCGGGAGGCAGAGGCAGGAGGATTGTGATGTGAGTTTGAGGCTGAGCTCAGGGCCAGCCTGAACCACAAAGCGAGACCCTGTCTCCAAAAACCTAAAAAAAAAAAAAAAAAAGAAATACCTTGTGGCCAACATTCATCTATTTGTTTTTTTTGTAGGTCTAAAACACAGATCTTGCCAGTGTGGTGGTATATGCCCATAATCCCAGCATTTGGGAGCTGACACAAGATCGCCACAAGTTTAAGCCCAACCTGAGCTACAAAGTGAGACATTGTCTCAGAAAAGCAAAATTAAATATAACCAGGAATCTTAAATTGTGTGATCAATTTGTTAATTTAAATAAATGCTGGCTGACATTTTAACTCAATGTCCCCTTCTTCCTACCTCTATTTTATTTATGGTGCAAGTCTTTGTGTGATTTTCCCATGGGTTGCTAAACATCCATGTGGGGAACAAGGGAAGGAAATGTAAGTAGAACTCTTTTTTTTGAGACAGGGTGTCACTTTTCTAGCTCAAGCTGGCCTTGAGCTTAGCCTTGAACTCACAGCAATCCTCCTGCCTCTGCCTCCCAAGTGCTGGGATTACAGACATGAGCCACCATGACTGGCACTGTGGTATGTGGTTCTGATTGCTGGTGGGCGTGAGTCTCCATGCCCGGCATTGTAGTATGTAGTTACTGGGGACTGAACCTGGGACCTTGCATTTGCAAGGCAGGTGCTAGAAGCTCTGAGCTAAATCCCCAGGTCCGTAACTAGAACTTCTGCAGTTAAGTTCTAATCTCCTATGAGTCTGACAAGGCAAAATAATAAATAGGTAGAAATGAGACTTAGAGAAGAAGCTGAGCTTGGGCCTGATCCATGCTACTCTGGGCAGCAAGAGATGGCAGAACTGAGCTTGCTCATTTACTATTTAGTACCTCCAGAGCCCACAACGTTACAAGTCATTCAGAGGGCAGTACTTTCTGCACATCAGAAGTAACAGATGTAACTGGTCACTCAGAGGGCAGCATGTTCGTACATCCTAGAACAGTGAGGAATTACATAGCTGAAGGTCCCAGTGTAGTTCTGCCCTGGACATCACAGCACCTGGGAGCATTGTGATCTTTGTTGTTCCTGGAAGTGAAGATAGACAGTCATCATCTTGGGTCCGGATATGTCATAGCTGGTCTGCACACAGTAAAGTTTGACCCAGTCATAGTCCTAATTGTCCAACTAATTTTCCCAAATAGGATTGCTCCCGACAATCCATGAGCTTCCTACCTCTACCTCCCTTCCATCTGTTACTTTCTTTCTTTCCACTAATTTCAACCCTCCTCTTTCTGCCTAGATCATTGAACGCAAAAATTTTGGCATTGCTCCTACATGCAAAAAGCTTATTCAATTATTTTTTCTAGTTCATTGCCAGTGGTGTTTAGTTATTTTGACTTAGGATTCTTCAACTTGTTTTAAAATGTGAAGACTTCTGAGCAAATCCACAAATTTATAAAACTGGTCCAACAGCCAACTGACAAACGCATCCATAGTGCTTGTTCTGGATGTGAGATGTTTATGGTCCCCAGGGCATCAGGTAAAGCCTGATTTAGGGAAGCATAGGTGGGACCAAAGGTTACAGAGGGGGAGGAGGACAGATGCTGTGTAATGGGGGAACCTGGAGCAAAGAATGCTAGAAGCGTGCACTTGCTGGAGCACGTGACCTTCCTAGCTCTCCACTCTGTTCTCTGCCTGTCTTCAGATTTGGTATTACTGAGCTTGTAAAAGTAGTTGGTATGACAATCCCAAGACAGCTGACACAGAGCTTAACTCCTTAGAACAGGTGCTAGGAAAGCTGACATGCCAGGACCATCTCTAGAACGATTGCTGTAGGAGAGCACACATTAAAAAGTTACACTTAAGAATCTTAATCTAAATTTAGCAGATGAACATAGATATTTTTTCTGTTCCTTGAATTCTCAGAAATATTATCAGAAGTTAGAGAAGAAGGCAGATGAAGAGCTACTTGGACAAAGGAACAGGATTCAGTCTCCTAAATTGGTGACACCTTACATTCAGAAGGCAGAGGCTTATGAGTCAGGTAGGACTGGGCTGATTACAGATTGGGGCTGGACATCTGGTGGATGGTGAGAGGAAAAGGGAGAGGAATGTGTCCCTCCTAATTCTCTTCATACAGTGGTTCGAATTGAAGGCTCCCTGGGCCAGGTAGCTGTGTCAACATGCTTTAGTCCTCGCCGAGCTATTGACGCTGTGTCACATGGAACTCAAGGGAAGGTAGGAAGATTACCTTCCCAGAACCTTCTTTCCACTCTTTTTTAAAATAAAGGCCTAAAACACCTTCGTGTTTGGGTTCAGAGAGTGAGGAAGCAGCAAAACCAGACTGTGTCTCTATCCTTCTGTTTCAGTGATTTATTAATGTGAAGCCTGGGCTCCTGCAGCGATATTGTGGCTGATGGCTAGAGTCCCTTTTTTCCTCCAGTTTTTTGTTTGTTTGTTTGTTTTTAGTGTTGCTGTTTTTTGTTTTGTTTTTATTTTTTTGGTGGTACCAGATATTGAACTCTCCTTCAGGTTTTTGAGACAGGCCCTCACTACATAGCTCAGGCTCGCCTTGAATTCACAGTGTAGCCCAGGCTGGCTTGAAATTCATTGCCATCCTCCTGTGTTAGCCTCCCAAGCACTGAGATTACAGTGTGCCCCACTATACCTGGCTTCATAGACTCTGTTTTCCTAGGATCCAGCAGCTGCAAGCAGTCAGAAGCTTTGGGTATTTCAGAAGATTGAGAGGGTGAGATATCGGTTCCTTGGGGGAGGCGTCCCTGATTTACCTTTAAGAACTGGAGAGTGCTCAAAGTCGTCTCTTTCTGCTTTCTCCATCCTCAATTTCCCAGATGTTCCTTCAGTTACTAGAGATAGAGGAAGACCAGAAGGACAGGCCTGAAGAGTCCTGCTACCCTGGGCAGCAGAACAACCAGGCTGAGAAGCTCTTCCAAGCCTTAATGAACCAGGAGCAGAACACTCTGAAGTGAGTGTGGGAGAGTCCCAGAAAGGGAGGATCAGCAAAGTCATTGGTGTGGCTGCTCTCCCTCCTCCATTGGTGTGGAGTGCTCTCGTGTTCTCTCTCTCTCTCTCTCTTCCCCACTTCCTTCCCTCCCCCTGAACTGGGGATCAAACTCAGGAGTGCTCTACCATTGAGCTATATTCCAACCCTTTGTATTTTTTTTTTTTTTTTGAGTCAGGAACTCACTAGGTTTCCCAGGCTGGACTCATATTTGTGATCCTCCTGCCTTAGTCTCCCAGATTGCTAGGATTACAAGAATGCCCCATGCCTGATTTATGGCCCTCTCTTGTGTTTCAAACTCTGAAAGTGCTCTCTTCTCTCCCTCTGCAGGGAGACAACAGACAGCTTCTTACAGGTGCTCTCTGTGAGGAAGGGGAAAACCCTGGTGGCCCGGCTGCTGCCCTTTCTGCTGCCTGACCAGGCTGTTAGCATTCTTCTGCTTATTACCCAGCATCTGCCCCTCCTGGTTCAGAGGGATGTGACTGACCAGGTACCATGAATTCAGGGTAGGGAAAGATGGTTTTCTGAATGAGTTAAGGGTCTTGCCTCCCCCTCCCTCCCCTCCCCCTAGAATTGCCAGCCAGGTGCCTGCCTGATGGTGAGTGGGACTGGTCTCAGCACTCTCAAGCGAGAAAGTTAGTTACAGAACAAACTATGCAAAAGAGTGAATCAAATATGATGAGCAAAAGAAACAGAAACAGGTGTATGATTGCACAGATTTGTGCTGTGAATGTGTGAGAGAAAACACCCCCTCCCATAAGTGTTATGGGCTCAGGGAAGGCATCATCAAACAGGGTACGGTGGGACTCGGGGTTAGACACAGAGAGTAGGCAGTGGTGAGGCTCAGCAAGTAACCTGACTAGGAAAAAAGCCGTTCCCAAAAACGGGAGGAGCTGTGTAGGAGGCAGGAGGAAGGGAAGTTGCAGTGAATTTACTGATCTTTTTGCAGGCCCTACACATGTTGTTGAAGCCTCTGGCCAAATGTATCAATCATTTGACTTTCCACAAACTCCTGCAAGGACTTCAGGGGCTAATGCTGCTACCACCTGGTTCCTCAGAGCACCCGGTCACTGTGGTACTTCAGAACCAGGTAACACATCTGGGAAGCTCTTCTTTTTTCATAGAAGTTTCTGAGCTACTAATAAGAAGTAAGAGAATGCTGTCATCTCTCCACAAATCTTATCTTCTGTGGTGCTTCGGAATTTCTTGTGAGCATAGGATCACCTGGAGAACTCACTAGATTCCAGTTCCTTGGTCCCATACCCAAAGAGTCCATCAGAAGGACACCACTCCCCACCTTGTGGTATGGAGGATTAAAATTTGGGCCTTTATACTGAGCTACACTCCCCCTAGCTCTTTTATTTTGAAACAGAGTCTCACTAAGTTGCCCAGGCTAGACTCAAACTTGTGATCCCCTTGCCTCATTCCCCAAGGGTATTGGGATTACAGTGATGTACCATCAGGCCCAACTCTATCTGCTTTTGTGACAAGCTCTCTAATGTGGCTGCTAGTATAAGCCTCTAGAGCAGAAGTCTCCAACTTTTGATATAGATGCCTTTCAGTAAGAAACTGTGAACCACATTATACATGGGCTTATAAATCAAATATAACATTGTAGTAATAGATACAAGAAAGAATATAATGTAAGAAAGTTTAGGACTGGGGAGTTAGCTCAGTGGTTCCGGTGCCTGTCTTGCAAGCGCAAGGATCCGGGTTCGATCCCTGGTAACCACATACTATACTGGGTGTGGAGACTCACACCCAGCAGCAACCAGTACCACATACCACAGTGCCGGGCGTGGTGGCTCACGCTTGTAATCCCAGCACTCGGGAGGCAGAGGCAGGAGGATTGCTGTGATGTGAGTTTGAGGCTGAGCTCAGGGCCAGCCTGAACCACAAACCGAGACCCTGTCTCAAAAAACCTAAAAAACAAAAACCTAAAAAAAAAAAAAAAAGAAAGTTTAAAGTCAATTATTCTATATGTGAAATTTCCAACATTCTTTTGTATTATGTTGCATACCCCACAATGAAAATCTTTTTTTACACTGCTTCTTAAAGAGGTGTCCATAGACTACCTGCATCTAATTTCTGGACCCATCCCTGACCTATATACCCTGATTCCTGGTTTGGAGCTGAGGAGAGTGCGTTTAACCAGCTCTCTGACATTTGTGGAAACTTCAGAGCAGTGATTCCCTTGGGAAAGTCAAAATGCTTTGGTTAGCCAGTGTAAAACCTGACAGCTCCTGTGGGCATTTGGTCTCCACCTATAAATGTTCACCTGCCCTTTAGAAAGATAGTAGAACTAGAAAAGCCCTAAATGTCTAATGTGAACTCCTTTTGTCCTGGACTCTTTTATCTCACTTTCAGTTTGGAATATCTTTGCTCTATGCCCTGCTGAGTCATGGAGAGCAGCTGGTATCTCTGGATTCTTCCCTAAAGGAACCTAACAGAGACCACACAGCTTGGTAAGATCATAAGGCCCTGTCAGTCTTGCTTCAGTGCCCCTGGGACGTGAGCCAGCTGAGACTTAATGAGTACCATTTCCATTATCATGGAGATGGTTAGGCCCAGAAAAAAATAGCAGGGTTGTGGCTGTCTTTGTCTTTGTTTTCTCCATGGGAAGTCATGCAACAGTAATTAAGGGGGTAAATTTTAGAGTCAAGAGATCTATGTTTGAGTTCTAGCTCTGTCACTTGCCAACAATAGAATTTCTTAGTCTACTTCTTTATTTAGTGATGATACTGACTCCTGAAAATTACTAAGATTAAATAGAAAAGATATGTAAAGTTTAAGCATTGTCTGGCGCATACCTAGTGTACAATTGTTATTCTTTGCTACTTGGGGTTTGGTGGTTGTGCTAATACTGAAACTTGACCCAAGTCTGATTCCTGCATAAATATAAAGGCTCTGTGTTTCTTCTCTTTCCTCTAGGACAGACATGGTAGTTCTGATTGCACGGGAGATAGCTCAAATGCCTACAGCCTCTCTGGCAGAACCCCTATCTTTCCCCAGCAACCTGCTTCCCCTGTTCTGTTACCACATGGATAAACAATTGGTTCAGCAATTAGAGGCCAAAATCAAGTAAGTGATGGCAGAAAGGAGGTTACAGCCCCCGTTCAAGCCCAATCTAGAATCTGTATTCACAGCCCTACTTCTTTTAACAGGTTTCTCTGGTTTATAACACTGGTAGTACATGAATGATTGTCCCATCAGGCAGCTAGCACACGGGTTGTAGAACTGGACAGTCATGCATGTACCACTGATGATTCAAGCTGCCCAGCAACAAGATATGCAAATTACAGCCCCATCTCAAATGTGTTAAATTAAGAACGTCGAAGATAATGTGCTTTCAAAGTAGCTCAAGACACTCTGGCATTTATTAAATAATCTGACCCAAGTTTAAACCCCTATAACCTATTTCTTCAGCCAGATCTTTTTCTTTTCTTTTTTTGAGACACGGTCTTGCTTTGTAGTTGAGTTCAGCAAAATCTTTTAATTTATTCTCAGGTGTTTATTTAGTCATATTGAGGGCAAGAGTTGATTTGAAAAACTTATCCATTCAAGAAATATCTGAGGAACAACTATTCCAAGATACAAGCATGAATAACATGTCAATTCTGAACTTGTTTTACTAT
>PVIR01045791.1:0-10543 GCA_004026965.1 Petromus typicus
ACTTTGATTACAGGCACAGACATGAATCACCCACCCGTGGGACTGGAGACATTTTTCCTAATTTTATTTTTTGGTCACGTTGGGGACTGACATCAGGACCTCACAGATACAAGGCAACTGCTCCATCACTGAGCCTTGTCTTCACTCACAGGTGATGCTTTGCTGTACTCTGTCAGACACAGGCTGAGCACATGGTAGGTTTTTAGCTCTTCTTAGATTATTTTAAAAGTCAGTGTTTTAATATTTCTGTTCCTCTATTAATTTTATTTCATCATTTTCTGCTCTTAACTCTTGTTTTTCCTCTACATTCTTCATGTTACCTACTCTTCTTATGTAACTCTGAATGTGATGCTTAGCTAATTAATTTTCAGTCTTTGTAAATATCCCCTTTGTGTAATGTTTTACCTAAATCTTTCATGTGGTAATTTCCTTAATTCTAAATTTATTTATTTATTTAAATTTTCAAAACAAGTCTTTTTTGATATTCAGATAGTAAATTTTTTTTTTAGGTTGGTTTTTTTTTTTGAGACAAAATCTTGCTTTGTAGTTCAGGCTGGCCCTGAACTCACTATTTAGTGCAGGCCAGCCTCGAACTCACAGCAATCCTCCTGCCTCTGCCTCCTGAGGGCTGGGATTACAAGCGTGAGCCACCACACCCAGCACTGTGGTGCATGGGAGCAGGGATCAGACTTGGGACCTTGCGCTTGCCAGGCAGACGCTACAACCACTGAGCCAAATCCCTGGCCCAGAGATATTAATTTCTGAAAATTAGAAAGGGTTTACTTTTGATGTTAACTTCTAATCATTCCATAATGTGAATACAGAACGTAGCCTGTGCTTTTATCAATTTAAAACCTTAGAAATTTTTTATTTTAGTCTTATCAAGGTAATAGCCCACAAGCTGCAGTTTACCTAAGCCAGGTGTGGTGATGTGCGCCTGTGCTCTCAATGACTTGGGAAGCTGAGGCAGAATGGGCCCACCTTCCAGTCCAGCATGGGCAATTTAGCAAGACCATGACTCAAGACAAAAAATAAAAAGAAATATAGTTCAGCACCATCTAGTGCCACAAACCAAAACCCAAGGCCAACTCCTGAACTCCTGTGAGGAGCCTCACACACACTGCCGGGCCTGCCCAGCACACGTTAACTCCCCATAGTTACCGTCACAAGCAAACAATTTTAACTCTGATTTCTAAATATCTGTTTATACTGTGTAACTATTCGGTTTTCCTTTTCAAACATTATTTTCTCCTTACCAGAGAAAGCAGTTTTAGCTAATCCTTTCCTTGATCTCATATCTTTTACACACAAATTTCCTATCACCATGCAAATCTGAAGATTTAGTTATTTTACTCTTATAGGTATAAGTTGTTTAAACAGAATTCTAGGTGGGAATCAGATCACTTAGTATAATGAAGCAGTATCTTCATTAAAGTCTAGTTTCCACTGTTCCCAATCGAGTCCAGTGCTATCCTGACTCTTGAACTTTCATTCTACTCTACCCAAAATAAGAAACTCTCAAAAGCCTCAACTTATTCCCAAAGCATTAAAAGATCCTTTGGTGTGGTACTTTTTTACCCCTTTTATTTTTATTTTTTTATTTTTTTTTTTGAGACAGGGTCTCGCTTTGTGGTTCAGGCTGGCCCTGAGCTCAGCCTCAAACTCACATCACAGCAATCCTCCTGCCTCTGCCTCCCAAGTGCTGAGCCGCCACGCCTGGCACTGTGGTATGTGGTACTGATTGCTGCTGGGTGTGAGTCTCCACGCCCAGTATTGTTATGTGATTACCAGAGATCGAACCCGGGCCCTTGCGCTTGCAAGACAGGCGCTGGAACCACTGAGCTATATCCCCGGCCCCGCCTTTTATTTTTTTGTAGTTACTTTGAGACAGGGTCTCACATGTAGCTCAGGCTGGCCTTGGATTTGCTGCAATCCTCCTGCCTCAGCCTCCAGAATACTAGGATCACAGGCATGCTTCATTGCATCTGGCTATTTTTTATATTTACTGAGTTGGTTTCTTCCACTGATGTACTTATGCACACTAAAGGCTCCTGCTTCATCAGTTCAAACACATTTCTTACGTCGTCAGTAAGGTCCTACCCCCATTTTCTTTGCCCTGTCTTTTATTAAGTGATAGTGATGTCTTACTTTGTTATTATTATTATTTGGGGTTTTGGGGGGAGACAAGCTCACTAAGTTATCCAGGCTGGCCTTGAATTAGCAATCTTCTGCCTCAGCCTCTCAGAATGCTGGGACTGCAGGTTTGTGCCAGCATGCCCAATGGACAAAGGTCTGGCAGACTGGTCCTCAAATCTTCTGGTTTTTATTTCTATTTCTTTGTTTTCCTACTGTTGAGAGATTCATCAATTTAATTTTCTAAATCTTTATTTTTAAAATATTTATTATACGATTTCTGAAAGTTTTCTTATTCTAATTCTTCCTGTTTGGTGGCCTGTCTGTCCTTGTCTAAAAAATAGTGCAGTTTCTCTGAACTCTTTGAGAATGTTATCTGCTATTCTTTTTTGTCTTTGTTTCTTCCAACTTCCTTTATCTACATCACAGTTACTGTGTGCTTTTTTCCCTATTTCATGAGTTGGGCTTGGTCAAAGTACTTACTGTGGCCAAAAACAACATGAGTGCACATCCAGTATACACCGTGCATAGAGAGCTTTGGTTGTGCCCCTGTGTCCAGCTCCCTCCCAGCAGCACATGTCTGCCCCCTGCCACCTTTAAGGACAGCACAGCACCACGTACAGTGGCTGGCATGTCAAGGCCTACAATGACAAGGCTAGGAGTAAAGGGGAGCCCGGCAGAGTTAGCAACCAGATACAGGGGATCAGTAGGCTTCCTAATCCATTGCCATGGACATTTGTGGTGTTGAAGGCTAAAGTGTATATGTAACACATTTATATAGAGAGACTATTCTGGGAGAATTCACCAAACAATGGAAGTGAGAAGGGTTAGGGAAAGAGAAATCTCAATTTTCACATTACTGCACGCTCTACAATATCTTTTAATACTTATTCACAGCAAAATGTTTAAATGTTTTAAAGGCCTCTAAAACTATTGAAATAAAAGCTAAAACTATGGCAATTTAAATTTTTTCTAAAAGTACTTTTCTAGAGATTAGCATAAAAATTTTATAAACTAGCCAGTATTTATACCAACAAGTATAAATAAGACTGAAAATCACCCATTACATTAACATTCAAATATAACCCAAACATCATTTCATTTGTACCATTTTAGAGACATGATTCATTGATCTGAATATATACTTCTATAATCTGATTTTCAATTTTATTTCAAATTGATTACAGTGTTAAGAATTTACCAACCTTTACCACTAAGTATATTTTATTGATGTCATAATTAGTTTAATCACTCCCTCAGTGCTAAATATACTCTAATTTTTTTACAGCACTATAGAATGTCTAGATGAAACACTTCTACAGAATAAGCACCTTCTATATAATTCCTTAGAATACACTTTTATTAGCAGAATGTGGAATCAAAGATCATAAATATATTTAGGGTCTTGATACATACTGTTTGTCAAAAAAATTACATAGGTTTACACTCCTACTAGTAATATCATGGCAGCTGTACCATTGGAAATCTCTTCAAACCTCAGCTTACATGACAAGCAAATATTTGCTTAGTAGTAGCTGCTGTTTTATTATTTTCATTAGTAGGAAGCTGAATCTTTTTAAAATATTAATAGTTATTTGTATTTTCTTCTTTATGAACTGTTCTTTTATTCATTCATCTATCAAGTTCTTCAAACTTTGCCAAATGATTTGCATGTAACTTCTTCCTTTATATTAAGCTCAAATTTTTATTTTCCTTCTGAGTTTTAGAGCTAATAATAGGAACATGTCAATAAATCTTCCCTTCTGTGCCCCCTACCACACTGGCGAGCTAATCTCTGGTTGTACCTCAAAACCATGTATGAAATATTCACCTCAGAGATTTGGCTTCAAACAGTACAAGCTGGAGCTGGGTAAATATATTTTTCAGAGCTGGAACAAAAAAAAATAACTATATTCTATACTACAATGATTCTTAAGTTTTTGGTCTCATTTGTTTCTTTGGCTATTTGAGGGAAGAAAGAAAATAGAAACTTTGCTTCCCAGCATCCTAATTCTTAGGAGAAAATCTTCTGATGCCCCAAATCTTCTGATGGCCCAAGACAGGCTTTTTTGCTTTTTTGCTTAAAAAAGTTCTTTCTTAAAACAATCTGCTAGCAAATGTAAGAGCAGAAAAGTATGCAGTTAATTTCCTTGGAAGAAGATGTCATTATTTATTATGGATTTTACACAAGGCACATCCCTTACCTGTTTGGAGAGTGCTAGGAAAAGACAAGGTGACTTTTTCATCTTCATTCTGATAGTTAAACCCCGTGGCATGAATTTCTGGAAAGGGAAAAAAATAATTACTTCATCAATCTAATTTGACTGAGGAGACCAAACCTAGACTGCAACCATTAACACTTTCCAGAGTAAAATCTCCACTAATACAAAATATCCATTTAGTAAATCAAATTCCTACAACCCAGAGTATTGTTTCAAATTGACCTATTGTGGACACAACACCCAGTGTTCCTTAAATATAATTACACCTACTTTTCTTCCTTCCACCCTCCTTTTTCCCTCCAACTCTTTCTCCCTTTTGTTAAAAATTCCTTATTCTGCTGGATGTTGTGGCACACACCTGGAATCCCAGCATTGAGGAGGCTAAGGTAAGAGGATAGCTGTAAGTTCAAGGCTAGCCTGAGCTACACAGTGAGTGTAAGGCCAGCCTGAACTAACAGTGAGACTCTTTTTTTTTTTTTCTTTTGAGACAGGGTCTCGCTTTGTGGTTCAGGCTGGCCCTGACCTCAGTCTCAAACTCACATCATAGCAATCCTCCTGCCTCTGCCTCCCAAGTGCTGGGATTATAGACGTGAGCCACCATGCCCCGCACTGTGGTATGTAGTACTGACTGCTGCTGGGCGTGAGTCTCCACACCCAGTATTGTATGTGGTTACCGGGATCGAACCTGGGCCCTTGCACTTATAAAACAGGCACCAGAACCACTGAGCTAAATCCCCAGCCAGTAAGACTGTGTCTTAAAAAAAAAAAAAAAAAAAAAGATTTTATTTTGCAACAGTGAATTGCTCATGTTGGGCTTGATCTTGAGATTCTCCTGCCCCAGTCTTGAAAGTGGGGGGTTTACAGGCCTGTGCCATCATGTCCAGCTCTGGGTTACTTTCTATGTTGTAGTCTTATACATGAACATTTTAACTGTTAAACTGTCAGGACTTATGTTAATTATTTTGATGTTGATGAAAGTTCTGTTCCCTCAAGACAGATGATAATTCAAACTAAGGCACAAATCACATCCATGTTAAGTAAAATTCTTTATTGTTAAATTTCACAGAATAAGATGAAAACATGTGATTAAATTAAAGCATCAATGAGCTGAGCTCTCTCCCAGGAGTACGAAGAGACTGGCCCCCAGCCTGGCCTTCAACCTGTAGCCTTTAACCTGCCTCAGCCTCCTGCCTCCTGAGTACTGAGATGAAAAGCATGAGCACCAACCACACAGCAATTTTTTTTTTTGAGACAGGGTCTCACTTTGTAGTTCAGGCTAGCCCTGAACTCACTATGCAGCCCAGGCTAGCCTCATCTCAGCAATCCTTCTGCCTCTGCCTCCCAAGTGCTAGGATTATAGGCATGAGTCACCACACCTGGCACTGTGGTTACTTGGATCGAACTCCAGACCTTGGCGCTTGCCAGGTAGATGCCAGAACCAACTGAGCTAAATTCCCAGCTCACACAGCTTTTTAAAAGTCAAAATCTTGGGCCGGGGATTTAGCTCAATGGTTCTAGCGCCTGTCTTGCAAGCGTAAGGGCCTGGGTTCAATCTCCGGTAACCACATACCATACTGAGCATGGAGACCCACACCCAGAAGCAATCAGTACCACATACCACAGTGCGGGGTGTGGTGGCTCACACCCGTAATCCCAGCACTCGGAAGGTAGAGGCAGGAGGATTGCTGTGATGTGAGTTTGAGGCTGAGGTCAGGGCCAGCCTGAACTACAAACACAAAGTGAGACCCTGCCTCAAAAAACAAAGTCAAAATCTTTACAACGTTATTCAATTCTCTGAGCACCTATTTCTCATTGCTATAAAATTAAAATCACATCATTACCTACTTCCTAATTATTTGCTTTGCTTTCTTTATTAAATAAACTCAAGATTAGGGTTTTTCCTAAATACAAGTTTTCTAAGTACATCTGTATGCCCTTATGATCTGAGCAACTTGTTAAGACCTTGTCTCAAAATACAAAATAAAAAGGGCTAGGATGTTGCCCTGTGTTCCTCAAGTTCAGTCCCCAATACCAGAGGATGGGGGTTGGAATCAAGTGCTCAAGATGGTTTCTTCTTTGTAAGGCTCCAAGAGGACCTCAGATATGAATAACTAAAATTCAAGCAGTACAGTACCTATACTAGCATATTTCTAAATGGTCCCTATTTATATAACATGGTGATGGCAATATTCTAATAGGCTATCTTAAAAGTAATCAGACAGAACAAAGAAATCCTTCTAAGATCTTACGTGTATTTTCTTCCTCAGTGGCAGGGAGTACCTGGGAATTTGGACCCAAAGCCTTGCACACGTGAGGCAAGTACCACTGAGCTACATCCTTAGCCTTTTACTTAGTGATGGGGTCCCATTAAATTGCACAGACTGACCTTGAATTTACGATCCTCCTGCCTCAGCCTCCTGAGCAGCTGCTTAGGGTCTACCTATTATTCCTAATAACTGACTGCTGAGAGCCGGGTGTGGCCTATACTTCCGGCAGATGGCAGGGAAGGGAGGGGATGAAAGCTCAAGTCACACCCAGGGAAGGCACAAAACCTTATCACAAAGTAACAAAACAAAGGTCTGCGTAGAGCTCAATGTGAAGGCCCTGCGTTCAAGCCTGGAAACTAAAAAGGAAAAAAAATCAAAACCTGCAGAGTATTTAGTTAAAATCACTCAGCAGTAGTATAAAAATTAGAGTAAGACAAATACATGGAGCATAGGCCTGGTTTTACCGTTAATTATGTGGAATTACACCATGCACCTGTGCAACAGTTTGGACGTGCTCTGTGATGCAAATGAACTGCTCTTCCCCAGAACAAAAATCAGCTGGGTCCAGGTCTCTGTAAAGCATCAAGGAGCCAATGAGGCAGAAGTGGATCCTGGAAAGAGGAACCTCAGCACTCTGGGCCACTTTCCTTCTGGGGTCATTCGCCGAGCTGGCTGGCAGAGATGCTTGAGACTGACAGGCAGTGCCTGGAACCCACAGCCACACTGACACACACTTATGACATCAGCACTCAGGACCACTGTGGCTGCGAGCTCAAGGGCCGCCTAAGATACTCAGCAAGAAAAAAACAAAAATGTACCAAGTAGAATCCAGGACCCACTAAGACTGAGAACTCTGGGAAATGGCCTTTTGCTTTGGGCTAGAGACCTGGAAAGTAGCATCCTCATAATAGAAATAAACTAAATTTCAGAAAACCTGAAGCTGTGGTATTAGAAAAAGATTTCCCTGAGCAGGAGTGACCTGAAGATGAATCCGTCTTCTCTAGATAAGCATCATACAAATAGATGTTGTCCACATAACTCTCCTGATTCAGTCTCTAGTATTCAAATATCCTGTGGTATCAAAAGGAACAAGACAGACAAAAAACAGTAAAATCCATGGCCAATAAAAGACCCTCTAAATAGTAGCTAGATATTAAATATTCCACACAGCCCCTAACTACATTCGAGGGGGTAAAATACTGCATCAGTCAGCTCTGTGTTACTGGGACCAAACACCTGACATCCACAACCTAAAGGAGAGTCTGTTTCTTCTCACAGCTTCAGCCATTTCAATCTTGATCACCTGCCCCAGAGTGCAGCAAGGGAACTGTCCAGAGAGGATGAGGGCAGGGACCAACACAGACCCCTTCACTCAGCTCTGGGTCCCATCGACATGTCCACAAGTGGGCTCTACCATACTCCAAGGGAGCTCTCCAGTCAAACAAATTGACAACACCAAGGAAAATGCGGCAGAGAATGGTGCTGGAGCAACTGGATATCCACATACAGTAAGAATTAAATTTGAGCTGGGCATGGTGGCTCATGTCTGTAATCATGTTATCCCAGCACTCAGTAGGCAGAGACAGGAGGGCTGCCACAAATTCAAGGCTCACCTGGGCTACATAGTGAGTTTAGGGCCAGTCTGGGCTACAAAGTGAGACCCTGTCCCCCCCCAAAAAAAAAACAGGTAATTGGGCCAGGGATTTAGCTCAGTGGTTCCGGCACCTGTCTTGCAAGCCTAGCTTCAATCCTGGTAACCACATACAATACTGGGCATGGAGACTCACGCCCAGCAGCAACCAGTACCACATACCACAGTGCCAGGTATAGTGGCTCACGACTGTAATCCCAGCACTCGGGAGGCAGAGGCAGGAGGATTACTGTGATGTGAGTTTGAAGCTGAGCTCAGGGCCAGCCTGAACAACAACAATAAAAAAACTAAACCACACAGGTAATCAAAACCATACTGACTTATAACCCTTAGGGTGACTACTGATGGAGGAGGGGAAGAGGGGGACAAAGAATGAATGAATAAATCAATGAGAGCATGGAAAAACTGGAACTCCTACGTACGGCTGGTGAGAATATAAAATAACACAGCCACTCGAGAAAATACTATGGTGTTTTCTCAAAAAGTTGAAAAGTGTTACTATATGATCAACAAATTCCACCTGTCCAAAAAAATCAAAAAATCACGGCCCTTCCTGTACCCATGTTCACAGCAGTACGGTTCATCACAGCTGAGAGCTGAGAGCAGAGGTGCATGTTTGCAACCACAGCACTCTGGAAGGCCGAGACAGGAAGATCACAACTTAGCAAACCTCTGTCCCAAAATAAATAATTTTTAAAAGGCTGGGGATGTAGTTCACGGTGAATTCAATCCTCAGTACTGGAGAGCAACCCAAGTGCCTCCCAACAGAGGAATGGATAAACCATGTGGTACATATATACAACGGAATATTACTCAGACTTATAAAGGAAGGAATGCTACAATGCACGCTACAGTATGCAGGAACTCTAAGGACGTTTGAGTGAAGTAAGTCAGCTGCAGACAGATGTATTGCATAATTCCACTTATATGAAGTCCACAGCGGTGAACTTCATATGGACAGGAAGTACAAGGGTAGCTGCTCACATTTCTTCTCCTTCTAGCTCCCCTCCAATCCCAGTGTTTTCCCATGTGGTCCTCCAGGTATGCGCTTTCCTCCTGGAAACCATAATTAACCAACTATCTTTTCAGTGTGTGTGTATGGGGGGGGTACCAGGGATCAAACTCCAAGAGGACCTCCTCACCCTAAAGTATAAGGTATAGCATAAGATTTTTGAGACAGGGATATAGCTCAGTGGCTCTGGTACCTGTCTTGCAAGTGCAAGGTCCCAAGTTTGATCCTTAGTACCACAAAAAGAAGGAAAGAAACTTTGAACTCACAACCTTATACTTGCAGGTGACAGCACCAGTAAGCTAAATCTTTTCAGCAGTATTTGTTTCCTGATTTGTTGGGGCCTCACCATATTTAAATAAAACCGATTTTTTTTTGAGACAAGGTCTCACACTTTGTAGTTCAGGCTGGCCCTGAGCTCACTATGTAGCCCAGGTTATCCTTGAGCTCATAACAATCCTCCTGCCTCTGCCTCCTGAGTGCTGGGAATACAGGCATGAGCCATCATGTCTGGCACTGTGGTATGTGGTACCACGGATTAAACTTGGGACCTTGCACTTACCAGGCAGACGGCGAAACCACTGAAGTAAATCCCCAGCCCAAAACTTATCAAACTTTATAATTCAAGTGTCTGCAGAGGATTGTACATTAAGTGTACCTCACAGCTGGCATAAGAAGCCAGAGAAAAAGACCTTATATGAGGAGTGGTAAGAACAGACAGTTCCCACTCACAATTATTTGTGACTTCTCAACTTTGTAACAGTGTAAAAGCAATGTCTACTCAACAGAAACCACACTTAACATTTTAAATTCTTTTACATAGTGAGACTCTCTTAAAAAAAAAAAACCGAGGGGGCCGGGGAGTTAGCTCAGTGGTTCCGGCACCTGTCTTGCAAGCGCAAGGGCCCGGGTTCGATTCCCCGGTAACCACATAACAATATTGGGTGTGGAGATCCACACCCAGCAGCAACCAGTACCACATACCACAGTGCCGGGCGTGGTGGCTCACGCCTGTAATCCCAGCACTCAGGAGGCAGAGGCAGGAGGAATGTGATGTGAGTTGGAGGCTGAGCTCAGGGCCAGCCTGAACCACAAAGCGAGACCCTGTCTCAAAAAAAAAAAAAAAAAAAAAAAAGGGCCGGGGAGTGAGCTCAGTGGTTCTGGCACCTGTCTTGCAAGCGCAAGGACCCGGTTCGATCCCCGGTAACCACATACCTATACTGGGTGTGGAGACTCACGCCCAGCAGCAATCAGTACCACA
>PVIR01045792.1:0-10558 GCA_004026965.1 Petromus typicus
ATGGGGGAATTATATTCCATCCTCCCTTCCTTTTTGCATTTTAAGAAATTTTCTTTGTCCTTGAGGGAAAGGCAATTAGGAACATTTCTAATGCCCCGCATCTGTCTTAGAATAATTTCCAGGCACGTTAAGTGTGCTTTGGTATACCTGTTGGGGACAGTTTCAGGAAAGAAAATATTAGCCTCTTTTCTAAGTGATAATCTTCTTTCCAGAGACACCCAATATACCACGGGGCCCTTCCCAGCCCCTTTACGCAGTGGGAGGCATGTAGGAAAGTTATATGTCTTATTTGAAGAGATTCCAAGTCGCAGCATATTCATTTCGCCAAACTACAAGTCCAATCTCAGTCACACTTAATTTAAATATGTATAAAGCCCAGAGAAGGTCTCTACATAGGCAGTGTACCCTGGAATTAAATGCCATTTTGGGAATACCCGGCACTGAGACTGGCACTGGACTGGATTTTGTCCATAGTGGCCCTTGTGTGCTCCCTGAGGAATCTGTGCTAGTCAGCATTACCAGTATTGTACAGACTACAACAAAAATAAGAATCAGTACACAGTTGTATGGGTGAAATAAGGCATACTGTTTTTTCTTATACTGTGGCAAAAAATGGATACGTGAAGTTAGTGCTGCTATACCCTCAAGGCTTCCAGTTGGGTTTGAGTCCTCTAACTGACCTGACATCCATGTCCACTCCATCAGATCATTTTGTCAGCCCGTGTTTAAGCTGACTTGTACTCCTCTCTCTCTCTGCATGACTCTACTTTTTAACTTCCAAGAGATAATAGAGACCAGTATGCAGTAACTTCCTTGAATCTCACCTTTCCATGTGCCCCAGGCTGACATCTCTCCCTCCTGCTTAAATGAATGAGAGTAGTGACCAAAATCAAGTCTGCTCTGTAACTCTGAAGTATATTTACCAACTCAGCCATCTCTCTAGAGTGGAGACTCTTGATTGCTGCTGCCTGTTAGAAAAACTCTAGATCCTTCTGTAGACAGTGATTGCTCAAGTTCTGCCTCAGGCCAGTGTGCTCAGAGTCTGGGAGAGAGAATGAGGCTCAGTGTCAGTAACTTGGTGGTTTCCCCAGTGATGGTATGAGGAGCCAGGCTAAAAACTTGTAGGACAGATGTCCTATGTGTACTAAAATTGTTTCTCTTCAGAACTGCAGAACCCACTGAGATGAGTACAGACCTCTGGGTGTCTGGGTGACTGTATCACCACCTCCCCTGTGCCGGCTTTGTGTTCTAAGGGCCTTTATGTGGCCTCACAACACCTCTCCACTACTATCCTGTCTCCTTTCCTTCTTACTCCCCTACCTGTGGTTTTCATTTTCAGATCTGGCCTCTGCCCTGGCTACTTTACTCACCCGAACTTCTTCACTACTACGTTTTCATCTTGCTATGCAGTGATAGAGTGCTGATGGGTGTTAAGTGTGCTGGTCACTTAAATCCACGGGCATTACTGTATTGTTTTCTCCTCATGGTTTCTGTGCTGTTTCTGTCTTCTGTGCGTCCTTCTTAAATGTCACTATTCCCTTGAATTCCATTTATTTGTCTTTTAACTCTTTACTCTCTCTGTAAAGGATTTTTTTTGTATTGGGTATAAAACTTGTGACCTTGTGTTTGCTAGAAATACACAGGAATCACTAAACAAAATTTCCTGGCTCTTTTAAAAGCATTTTGATGGGTTCAAGATCTTTTTTGAAAATGTAATTAAATTCATAATTTCCCCACCAGGAAAAACAAATCATTCATAAATACAAATTGGCACTTCATTTCAGTGGACTTGTGACCCCCCTGTTATTTTCCATGTTTATGAACAGAACACATATATAATTACATGTAAGAAAACTAAAAACAAGATTAGTGACAAATTTTCCAAGGAATAGGAACAGGGATTTATAAAATTCTCAGTTAAAATTATATGAGGCCATGTTGTGGTTTATTTCATGGCATCAGATGACACAGTGTCATCAAGATTTGTTGTAATGGCCCATAAGAGATTCAAGGAAGTTACTGCATATTGGTCTCTATTATCTCTTGGAAGTTAAAAAGTAGAGTTTTTGTTTATCTCATTTGCTGTTTACATAGGAAGGATTCTAAGAAGTTTCAAGTCTACACTGGAATCACATCTCCTTCCCTAATGTCTGTCCAGACAACATACTGGTGCTTGCTTCTCTTTCTTCCTCCTTCTTCAACACAGCCTTCAATAAATTTCCAAGAAAGACTTTTTAGGAAGTTTTGGGGGTATTCGTTGAATCCCCAAAATATATTTTACCTTCACTTGCAGTTAATAGGTTAGCTAAGTTAGAGCATTCTGGTTAAAAATTCCTTTGCTCAAAAGTAGTGAAAGTATTTTATTTCTATTTTGCTCCTAGCATTTCTGTGGTCTGTTGTGGTTGTGGTCATCCATCTTTTGGGTATAATTTTTCTTAATGCCATTGATACCGTTCTCTGAAAGTTTTAATTCTCTTTGTTGCCATAACACTTGTCATTTTTCCTGTTAGAGAGACAACAAAGTATAACAACATGTTTAAAGATAGCACAAGTAGTAAGTCGCCTGTGCTCTGTGGATTGAGTCTGGCTTCGAAGCTCATGCTCTTTAAACTCACCTGCTCCAGATGAAACTTCAGATCCTAATAACATCCCCTCTACTGAGTGTTGACACAGACCCTATGATCATAGGGATAGAGATGGACAATGGCTCTCCTGCCTCACATGCTTCATCTCATTTCATACTCACAGGACCATACGGGAAAGGTTCTGTTTCCATCCCCAACATACAGATGAGAAAGCTGAGCAGCAGGCTGTAAGAAAAAGCTCTAAAAAAAGTGTGAAAACCCTGGAGAAGGATTTTTCAGACTTTTCCTAATGTGAGGAAATTAGTAAATAGATGAAACTTTGCGTGAAACACTATCTCTGTTGCATTTACTTGAATCTGCCATTGTATCACAGAAACTACCATAGACACAATATGTTGAGAATGAAGGGGGCGAGGTTGTGTTCCAGTAAAACTTAGTGTACAAACCAGAGGGTAAAGTTGATGTGGGCTATGGGCCCAGTTTAGCTGCACCTGCTTCAGATAATTAAACCTATTTAAACACCTGGACAATGTGAAAATCTGCTCTAAGAAAGATGATTACACTTTTTGTACTAAGCAAGCATTCAAGAAAAGACAAGGCACAGTATCAAGTAGAAATGATAACAGACATTTGACTAAAGAAGCAGAGAAAGCTGACCATGGTCAAAACAGAATCTAGTAGCACTGGTTCTTGAAGAAGGCGCAGAAGTTCCCCAGCTCCTGTGACTCCTGCCTTGGCTCATGACCATCATCTTTCATCTCTCTCTTGTGCTCAGTTTCCTGTTTGCCAGAATGAAGCAGTGCAAATGAATCAGTGTTGCTCTAATCAGCCCTTGCAGTTTGGGCAAGATGAACACCTCCAATATGTTAATAATAAAAATTTTCTCTAAGTGGCCATTTAAAAAAAATTTAAATGTTAATTTAAAAAATCAGAAAAGCCATTAACAATAATAGTTGCGTTAGTCATAGGATTTCAGTAATAAGAAACAGGTGGTATATTTAGTTTCCAATGAATAATATGGTCCCAGAAATATTATTTATTTGGGCTCCAAATCATAGGAATAATTTACTGATCTCCTTTGCCTAACTAAAGGATTTAGAGGAAAGAGAAATGTACTGGTTAGGGACAGAAAGACTTCACATTGCCAAAAATATTGCTTCAATATACTTAATGGAATATTTCTGTTTTTCAAAAAGACTTCTCTCATAGCATGTCCTTTATTGTGTGGGAAGCTAGACAGATAGCAATCATTTAAGATTTTATTCCATTACAGTCCAGACTTGTTAGCTCTAACCAGGTTCTGAGGCCTAAGCTAGAAGCTATAATCACTTTTTATCTTCATTGCCACAGTGAATAAGCACAAATTTTCTAAAGGGGTATTGTAAGGTGGAAATTGTGCTTTATATTGAGCTGGGAGAAACTGATAACTAGATAAGGAGTAGCGTATGAGAGTTACTTTTCTTCATTGTGAGGGATTTTCATATGCTCAGTGACACATCCCCTTAAGCTGTGATTATAAACTGACCCTCAGACACAGGAAGAGACCATACTTGTCTCCAGGCTTCGCAAATCACTCCTGGTCTGGTTGCCATGTAAATCAGTAACGCTACGACATAGAACTGTTCCAAGTTAGACCCCCTTTGCCTTAAGCAATCTTTTATACACATTACAATTTCTGCCAGATGTTTCTCTCTTGATGAGTCCTGGCCCCCTACCTCAAGGAAGAGACAAGCTGGCCAGAATGAATTGTCTTGCTGCCAGTGATACTCACCTGTAGATTTCATGTTATGTGGAAACTAAATCAGAAAATAATTTTAGGAACTCTTTACACTTTTTTGTTAGATTTAAATTTGTCTGGAATGTTTCTGCTTTGATCAAATTTTTCATCAATTTTTTGTATCTCAAATAATATTAAAAGTAAATAAATTGTACTGATATTATTGTACCACCCAAAATGAAAGCATTTTTATCTAATCACCAGTTCACGGGCATTTGGCTGTTTCCAAATTTAACCATTATAAACTGTGTGGCCATAAAAGCGGTTGTACATATATCACTATGGTATGATGCTTTTAATTCTTGAGGGTAAATATCCATCAGGGAGATACCACAAATGGGTCTCCAATTGTTTTCATCTGCATCTCTCCAATGACTAGTGATGTTGGACATTTTTTCATAAGTTTCTTTACTGACTTCTTTATCTCAAAAATATCTCTTCTTTTCAGATGCCTGTTTTTGGATTGAGTCTTTAAACTTGAGGGGTCTGATTTTTTTTAAAAGTTCTCTATATATTCTACATAGTAGACCTTTGTATGAAGAACAGCTGGTAATTTTTTTCCCGACATTGTGGGTTGTCTCTTCACTCTGCAGTGGTTTCTTTTGCTGTGTGAAGAAGCGTTTTAATGAATGCGATTCCAGTTGCTGATTCTTGCAGTTTGTTCTTGTGCTACTTAGGTCTTGTTCATGAAGTCTTCAAGAGTGTTAGCTACCTTATCTTCCAGCACTGTTAGTTTTTCTGTTTTCATGTTTAGATCTTTGACCCATTTTGATTTTAGTTTAGTGCATAATGAAAGATATGGATCTACTTTCAATTTTTCACAGGTTAAAAGCAAAATTTTCCAATACCACCATTTATTAAAGAGGCTATCCTTCCTCTATTGAGGGTATTTGCCTCCTTTGTCAAAGATGAAAGTGGGTGAGTGTGTCCGGAGTTCTTTGTGCATCTTCTAATCCATTCCATTGATCCTCAGGTCTCTTTGCCACTACCATGATGTTTTTATCACAATAGTTTTGTGTAGTTTGAAGTTAGGGATTGTGATATCCCTTGCCATGTCTTTGTTGCCTGGAATTGCTTTTGCAATCATAGTGGGTCTTTTCTAGTTCCAAATGAATTTTTGAGTTGTTTCTCTAGTTCTGTGAAATATGCTGTTGGAAGTTCAGTTAGGATTGCATTATAACAATACAGCAGTTTTCAAAGTGTGGCCATTTTCACTATATTGGTTCTTCCTATCTAGAAATAAGAGATGTAAGAGATGTCTTTCCAATTTCTGATATCCTCTTCAGTCTCTCTTTTCAGAGTGCTGTATTTTTAGAGGAAGTCTTTTACTTCTTTTGGTAAATTGATTCCTAAAGATTTTGATTTTTGGATGTTATTGTGAAAGGAGTTGTTTCTCCAATTTCTTTCTCAATGACTGTTGTTCATTTACAGGAATGCTGTGTTGACCTTGAGAGCAGCTACTCTACTAGCTTGTTTATTACATCGTAAGGCTTTTGGTGGAGTTCTTGGGGATATTGATACAGATTATTATGTCATCTGCAAATAATGAAAGTTTAACTTTTTCATTTCCTATTTTATTTATTATTTTTCTAATTCTGTAGCAAATTTTTCCAAAACTATATTGAATAGGATTGGTGATAGTGGATGTCCTTGTCTTGTTACTGATTTTAACATGAAAGTTTTCGGTTTTTGACCATTTACTATAATGTTGGCTGTTGGTTTTCTATATGTGATATTTATAAGGGAAAGATAAAGACCACCAGTTCCAGTTTTCTATAGGGTTTTTATCAGGAATGGATGTTGAATTTTGTTGAATGGTTTTCTACATCTATTGAGATGATTAGATTGTTTTTATCCTTGGCTGTGTTAATATAATTTATTGCATGTATTAATTTATGTATGTTGATCCATTTGGGCATTCCTCAGTTGGATCTTGCTTGGTCAAGGTGTGTGACCCTTTGCATTCAATGTGCCAGTATATTGTTGAAGAATTTTTCTGTCTTATGTTGGTTTAGGAGATTGGACTATACTTCTCTTTCTTGTTTTGGTCTGTCCCTGCTTTTGTGATTAAGGTAATGCTTGCTTTCAGAAATAAATTTGGGAATATTGCTTCCCTTTCAATTTCATTCAAGAGTTCAACAGTAGTGGCAATAAGTCTTCTCTAAATGTTTTATAGAATTCAGTAATGAAGCTCTCAAGACTCAGGCTTTTCTTTGTTGTAAGACTTTAATTTCATTTATTGATATTGCGTTGTTTAGAATTTTTAGAGCTTCTTTGTTCTAGGTAATTGACATATACCTAGAAATTCGTTCATTTCTTCTGTGGCTTAGGTTTTCAATCTCTAATTTCATTGTACAATGATCTGATAATATACTTGGCATAATTTCAATTCCTTCGCTTTTACTTAAACATGTTTTATGAATAAGAATATTATCTTTTCTGAAGAATAACCCATGTGCTGCTCATGTGCAGTTGAAAAGAATGTCTATTCTGATTTTATGGGGTGAACATTCTATAAACATCTGTTAATTCTATTTGTTCAAGAGTTTGGTTGAGTTTTAGTATTTTGTTGTTGATTTCTTTTTTCTAGTTAATCTATTTATGAAAGTGGGTATTGGTGTCCTCACTATTATAATGGTTACTTATACTTATTAGTGCTTTTTTAAAATGTCTGTTAATATTTTATGTAGTTGAGTGGACCAAGTGTTCGGTGTATATATACTTATGATTTGTCTTGGATTGTTTCCTTTTCAAGGATGTAATAACTGTCTTTTCCTCTCTTGATTAGTCTTGGTTTGAAATCCACTCTGTCTGCAAATAGGATAGCTCCTCCTGCTTCTTTTTGTGTTTCTGTCACATGGAATATTGTTTTATACCCTTTGAGTTTCATCTATGAATTTCTTTTTGAATGAAATGTATTTCTTATATGCAGCATATTGTTGGATTTTGATTCTTGATCCATTCTGCCAATCTGTTTTAATTGGTGAATTAGGACTATTGATACTGAGGTTATGACTAATACTTATTGATTTATCCTTGTGATGGTATTTTCCTATTGTTTACTCTTTTACTTATTCTCCCCTTTCCATTTAATTTTTTCTGTGTCTGATTGCTCATTTTTTTGGGCTTCATTGAGTTGGGACTATCATTACCCTTTTCTAGGATTTTTATTATTATTATTATTTTTTACTTTTTTATTTTCTGGGACAGGGTCTCCCTTTGTAGTTCATGCTGGTCCTGCACTCAGCAGTCCTTTTGCCTCTGCCTTTCAAGTGCTGGGATTACAGGCCTGAGCCACCATACCTGGCAGTGTGTAATGTGCGCTGACTGCTGGTGGGCAGGAGTCACCACACCCAATATTGTTGTATGTGGTTACTGGGGATCGAACCCTGGTACTTATACTTGCAAGGCAGGTGCTAGAACCACTGAGCTAAATCCCTGGCCAGTAGGATAATGTTGAAAAGTTTTTAGAGTGCTGGTTTGCTTTCAAAATTCCTCAGTGTTCTTTGTCACAACAGTATCTTATTTGCTCGTTGATTTTGAAAAATAGTTCTACATTAATCTAGGTTGGAGGTTGTTTTCACTTAGGGCTTTAAATAATTCACTGCAGGCTCTTTTTGCTTGGAGGGTTTATATTGGGAAGTCTCCTGTAATTCTGATGGGCTTTCCTTTGTATGTGATTTGTTTCTTCCTCTAATGAATTTTAATATTGTGTTCTGTTGGGTTTCTGGAATCTTGACTATTACATGCCTAGGTGTAGGTTTTTTTATAAAATCAAAGCTAGCTGGAATCCTATATGCTTCACCCACTTGTGTGTCGAATTCTTTTCCCTTGTTTGAGAGGTTTTCTGCTGTCACCTCTGTGAACAGTGTTTTTTAAATGCCCTTTTCACTGTCTCCTGATTTTTCATTGATTCTGCTCAGTCTTATGTTCTTTGTATCATGTAGCAGCTGTTGGATTGAATTTTTCTGATTCCTATTTTTAAGAAATCTTTCTTTTTCTGATTACTAGCCAGAATCTTACTCTGTATATCTGATATTCTTTCCTCATATCGTTTCATTCTGCTGTACATACTTTCAGTGGAGTTTTTATCCTTTTGGTATCTGTTGAGTCTGGTTTTTGGATTCCATTTCTTTCCTGTGTTGAGTGTTTCTAGATTTCCTTTTGTTCCAGAGCTCCTCCATTTCATTTTATGTGTCTGTTCTAGGATTATTAATCATGTATGGTCACTGTCTCTGTTCTTATGTGAGAAATTATTTCTTTGTATTTTTGAGAAATTATTTCTGATTTCAGTTTTTCCAGATCACCTTTTCTCTTCAGTTCTGGAGTCCAGGTGGTTGGCTTTTGAACTGCCCCATCTTGCCCTCTGAATTTCCCTTTGGTGATTTGGAACTGGTTTGTGTCATTTAGGAGTCATCACATTTTTATTTTTCATTATTAAGTTTATGGCTTAATTCCTGGATTGACTGCTTCTTCCAAGTATCTTTATGCTTGTATTTAGATCCCTTAGGTTGTAACTAGTTTTGGGATTGTCTTCCAGGTACATTTGGCCTTTGGCTTTTAAGTCTGTAATGGCCATTCAGCAGTCTCAGTGTGGTTTACCAGGAAGGAGAGCTGACTACAATAGTCATCTCACCTTGGCCAAAGTAACACAATCTACATCAACAATGGCATCAAATACAGCCTAGAAAATTATAAACTATGGTAACTGTTATTGTGACACCCTTAACTGCGTGGTCTACACTCGTGTTTATAAATTGAAATCAAGGACCACCCAGAAATATGTTTATAATAAACAAGAAGTTTAGTATTGTGGCTTTACTCTCCAGGAAGAAAACTTAGAAAGAGTTGAGGGGATAGAAAGGAGGAGAAGAAGAGGTTAGAAATAGGGTTGGAGGACACAGGAAGATCACACAAACTTTGGGAAACTGATGAAGATAGGTGAAGAGAGATAAGGGACAACAAAAAGAACAAACTAACAGCTTCAGTAAAACTAGAAATTGTATTCACACTCCTGTAACAGTAAGAACAAGAAAAAAAATGGAATAGTACAAAAACAGGGACAAGAACAGAGATAAATGAAATGAAAGGAAAAAAGTCCCCCTCAGGGCGTGTCTCTACTCTTGATGTACAACATGGGTAGTGGTGTGCAGGTCTGAGTCAATTAGTCTCAGTGAGCCAGCCATAGTCTATGGAAGTGCAGGCTGGTTTCTGCCTGAGAAGCCAGATGGAGCTCCCTGACCTCCTGTGTTAGAATTCTACATGGTTCTACTTCAGGTTGAGCCACGCTTTCCCTGTAATGAGTCCAGGTTTGTAGGAGATCCTGGTCTCGACCACTCACTGACTCACCACCCTTGCTCTCCCCATAGACTTCCATGTTCAGCAACAAGCCTCTGAGAGCCCCCTATGAGAGCAGCACAATGTGCTGCTCCCCATTGTGCCGTCTTCCTCAGTGCATAGCAGTGGCCTTCCGGTCTTGGGTGGTGTGCCGCATAGATCTAGATCTCTGTCCAGGGGCACGGGATGCCCTCCAGGGCATGAAGACAGCACACATGTCATGGAGTCTGGGAGGTACATGTCGTGTGGGCTGTCCTTGTGGTGTGGCACCCTTGTTCTGGTGGCCCCTACATGATGCAGCGCACATCATCACATTTCCCTGGGAAGGGAAGATAGTAAATACTTTAGGCTTTGAAAGCCACAAATGTTACCTGCTTTTAAAAAATACTCTTTCAAAATATAGAAAGAATTCTTACCTTCTGTGTCTTATTAGAAAAATAACAAAACAAAAACAAGCAGCAACTTGGAGTCAATCTGTGAGTCCAAGGATGCTGGTCTCCGGTCTGTTTTAGAGACACTAGTCTTGCAAAACAAAGATTTTTTTCAATGCTAAATAGAGATGTTGAGGAAAAATCATTCTAAATATATATTCAAAATATGTAGAAGCATCCTCTCCTTGGTAGTGGACAGAAGAAAAAAGAAAAAAAAATCTTACTAAATAGCATTAAAATGAACTCTATAAAAATGGCTGACTTTAATTTTTTTCACTCTTGATAGATAAATTTATTCTTCTAAACTACAAATAATAATTTTGTCTCTTTAGTTGTAAAATTAATATTTGAAATGTCTGTATATTACACTGTAGTTTTTACTTCAAGTTTGTGAAGTAAATAGCTTTCAAATGAGAGGTATTTCCTTT
>PVIR01045793.1:0-10557 GCA_004026965.1 Petromus typicus
CCAGCCTGAACCACAAAGCGAGACCCTGTCTCAAAAAACCTAAAAAAAAAAAAAAAAAGTATATCCTGGATAGTTTGGTTATAAAATCTTCAAAACCAAACAGGACAATACGAAGAGCAAATAACCATAGAAATACAAAGGAAACAATTATAAAAATAAAAATTTTATATTCTGTTCTCTAGATTTTAAACTTTATGTGAAATTCTCATAACATCATACATCCCTTGGCTTCTCATAGTGTGTTTCAATGAATGAGTCTAAAGTCAGCCCATGACAAGACAAATACAGATATTATCAGCAAACGTTTAAAATATTTCAGCAACACAGTGAAGTATATTTAGAGCTGTAGAAATCAAATCTGTAAAAAACTTGGTATTTGGGATTTATATATATATTTTACTTTTCATTTTATTTCTAAATTGTTTTTAGTATGGTCTTCAATTTAATGATATCTTTTTATTATGCATTATTCAGTCCTATATGAAAATATTATTTAAATGAAATTCATATGCATTTGTTTTAAGTATTTTTCTTTCTTGGTCCACTACCTATTTCATGAGAATATTTGGTGCAAAAGTGATACTATTTGGTTCATTTATTTTAATGCTGAATATCTAACAATAATATTGTCTCCATTTTTTACAAATCCATTTTCTTTATTTTTTATTGTTTGAAGTCATGCACACAAAAGTACATATTGCATGGTTTCTCTTATATGGAGAGCTCAATACATAAAAAATACAAAATAAAAAAGAGAAAATAGGAAAGAGCAAATGGGTCTTGAGTAGATGTTCCTAATTCCAGAATTACTGGATAGTAAGTCTTTTTGTACCTGTGTCTTTCTGTTATTGGGACAAAATGCCTAATTCACAATTTAAAGGAAACGAATAAGTTTATTTTGTCTCATTTTCAGAAGTTTCATCCATGAATCTTGTACAGCTACCATGGATGAAGTGTATGACAGAGGTAAGCTACTGAAAAGGACACCTGAGAAGTAGAGAGAGAAATAAAAATAAATAAAAGGAAACAAAGCTTATGTAGATAAGAAAGGGGGCATTGTAGGGAGGGCAGGGGAATGGGAAAAATGAGAAGATGTGTCATGTACAGGTAGAAATTCTCAATGTTGATTATGACTATAATGTATATATAAATAAAATCAAAATTTTTAAGTTAAAAACAAACAAACAAAAATAAGAGTCCAGAGATAGAGCCTGAGACCAGCTGGAGTTCCCGGGTCACATTTTCATGGCATACCCAGACATGCTCCAAAATCTGCTTTATTTAGCTAAATGTTCCTAAAGCCAGTCAAGCCGATGATCAAGATTATCTCTCACAGTGGCTATTTCTTTGACAAGATTAGGGGCTTTCCAGCTGGCCTGGCTGTGATTCACAGTCAAATTAGAGCATAGTTTATTTTACTTAGTAGTTACCAGTATATTTTAGTATAGTTTCAAAATGTCATAATAGGAGTCTTATTTGCTATTAACAGAAATTTCTACAACATAGTGATAATGAAAGAATTAAAAGACTCATATCACAGTGACATATGTGCACCCATGTTTATAGCAGCCCAATTTGTGATTGCTACATCTTGGAAACAACCCAAATGTCCATCAAGTGGAGACTGGATAAAACAGCTGTGGTTCTTCTATAGAATGGAGTATTACTCTGGCATAAAAAATGATAAATTTGAATCATTTATTCTTCAATGTACATATCTTGAGGATATCCTCATAAGTGAAATAAATAGGGCACAGATAGGTACACATCGCATCTTTTCTCTGGTATGAGAAAATAAAGATGTAAATGAGTCCTAGCATTGTATGTTATATATTATGAAATAGAAAATGCTCAATGTAAAATAGTGTGAAGGGAGAAAAATAATGAGATTATAACAAAAAAGTAAGGAAACAAATTTTACGTATATGGGGGGCGGTAGGGTGGGTAGGGTTATGGGAAAAAGGTGAGAATTAAGTTGTGTCTTATACTGATACAAATCCACATTATGGAGTGCAATCATGATGCGTATATGTAATGTACCAATAAAGGTAAAAAAAAGAAAATATTTATTATTAGTAATATTATGGAATCATCAAAATTACTTAGTATTTTTTGTTTGTTTGTTTGTTTGTTTGTTTTTGAGACAGGGTCTGGTTTTGTAGTTCAGGCTGGCCCTGAGTTCAGCCTCAAACTCACATCACAGCAAACCTCCTGCCTCTACCTCCCAAGTGCTGGGATTACAGGTGTGAGCCACCATGCTCAGCACTGTGGTATGTGGTACTGATTACTGCTGGGATGAGTCTCCACACCCAGTACTGTATTTGGTTAACCCAGGATCCTGAGCAAAATCCCTGGTCCCCTTCCCTAAGGTTTCTTAAAGTACTAGCCATTTATCTAAGATTTTTTTACAAGTAATTTATCTTTGATACAAAACACTGGCACATGTGGGTATTATGTAAATAGTTGTGTACGTGATACTCAAATATATTTCTTTTTTTTTTTTTCTTTTTGAGACAGGGTCTCACTATAGTTATAGACCAGCAACCAGCTGGTCTTGAACCCACCATGTATTCCAGGTTTGCTTCAAACTCACAGTGATCATTTGGGTTCAGCCTCCTGAATGCTGTTATTATAAGTGTGTGCCATCACACCAGGCTCAAATATATCCTAAAAAGAAATTATAATTCCATGTCTGAGTAATATGGCAAAACAAGAGAAGATACTTAACATAGGTAAGTAGATAAATAACTTCTTTCAGAAATAACATTTTATATAGAAAGAATTTCATATATACATATATATGAAATTATACATATATATTAAATTTATTATCATTACAGTGAACATAGTAACTATTACTTTTTTTACATTTGCCTTAATTAAGAGAGTCAGCTCCTGATAGTATTTTGGATAGCATGTATTCTTTTTAGCAATACTAGCCTGTGTCAAAAATTTGCAAGAATGTTCATAGTACATAGTTTTTAAAATATTAAGAGACCTCTTGATTCCATAGGAGGAGAATTTTACATAATTTAAAGTTAAAGATGAATACCAATTTAAATTCTAAGAACTCTGTATTTGGGAAATGATTTATATGATTCATTTGAAAAAATTAATGCAAATTATCTGAAAGTACAAATACAATAGTAATAGAAATTTAAAATTGGTAATCACTAAAAATACTTCAAGTCATTAGATTATGAATTAGTAATTTTCTAATCTGCATTTATCACAAAACAAAACAATGTTTTGGTGATCTAATCTATTTTTCTATTTTTCATTAATTTAAAAATAAACTCTCACCTCAGAAAGATGGATAGGAATCAAACAAAGCCCTCATTCTGTTTCTTAAGAAGGTCAGTGTTTTTTCTAAACTTTTGACTTAAATTTTTCTCTTTTATCATAGGTTCATTATAAAAGGTATCTATTCTACCGAACTGTAAGTCATAGTAGTTGATTTATGTTGGAAAATATTTCTGTGAATTACTATAAATTTCATACTTCCAACTTATTAGAAGCATCATTGGTCCTGGTAATAAAATAATGGTAATAATATTCTGGCAATAATATTGCTAAAACATCAGTAATAGTAGTAACTGTAGCTGAGTGGTGAATTTGTGATTGGAAATTCGCTCAGCACTCTGAGGGCATCATTACTCTCTGCACTTATAATGACATGTGGAAGATTATGATTAAAGCAAAGCTAAGGTGTACGTGAAGATGCATCTAGAAGTGATATTGAGGAGACTGACAACACCAAAAGAGAGGATTCGTGTTTGGTAAACATGAAGGGTTTTCCTAGGGCTGAAGAAGAGTAACAGTTTTTGAGACTCGTGGAGGACATACAGGATATTTTGTGGCTTGACCTAACACATTCCCTGTAGGACTCATGTGTTTGCAGGTGTGGTTTGTGGAAGGTGATTACATCTTGCACTATCAGGAGCACTTGTTGGATGAGGTGGGTCACGTCAGGTGTGAACTGAGAGTGCTTTCTTTTTCTGTTTTGGAAACAGCCCAAATACCCACTAAACAGAGAATAGATAGAGAAGAGTGCATTGATCCTGGCTCTTTTCTCCACCTTTGCTTCCCAGCTGCTGAAGGAGAAGCAACTTTCCTTTGCTATTGTTCTTCCAATAACAGCATTTCTGTCTTGAAGTTGGCCAGTCGTGGACTAAGCTCCGTGACCCAAATTAAATTCCTGCTCCATTAAGTGTCCTGCATATTTTCCCAGCCATGAGAAGGTGAATAACGCAGACACTGGGTGACGGTATTACTTTATATTCAGCCATCATCATCCTAAGTCAATGTGCTTATCTCCTCAGTCCTTTTCCCTGGTTTTGACAAACAGCAGTATGGACAGTATCCAAGAATCTTGATTCAGCCTTGATTAAGGTGAATTGCTCTGGTTTGAATTTTGTGTATATCACAGCACTTTGTAATCAATAGTGTGATGTTCAATAAAGTATTCGTCTGTGTCTTAGTTTCTTCATATGTAAGTGGATATACTAAAAGCATCTACATTGTAGAGGTGATATATCTTCCTAGCTGATGTGCATTTAAAAGTTTTCTAGGGGCTAGGGAGTTAGCTCAGTGGTTCTGGCACCTGTCTTGCAAGCGCAAGGACCTGGGTTCGATCCCCGGTAACCATATAACAATACTGGACGTGGAGACTCACGCCCAGCAGCAATCAGTACCACATACCACAGTGCCAAGCGTGGTGGCTCACGCCTGTAATCCCAGCACTCAGGAGGCAGAGGCAGGAGGATTGCTGTGATGTGAGTTTGAGGCTGAGCTCAGGGCCAGCCTGAACCACAAAGTGAGACCCTGTCTCAAAAAAACCTAAACAAAAAAAACTTTAAAAAAAAAAAGTTTTCTAATAACCTCTAATACCATTCAGTATTTACAGCCACTTCCTAAGGACAAGATTCTTATTGAAATTATTACAAGCTCTAAATAGATTCACAGTTTATATGATTGTCTCCATTATTTAGCAGGGGTTTTTTTTTTTGTATTAGTGAACTAATAATCTCATTTAGACAAAGAGTACAATATTGTAAGACATTTCACTAGCTTTTGTCCAAATGGGGAGAATAAATACATGATCATTCCTTTTTAATAATACCAGGAAATAAAGTTGACATTCTAGGAAATTATTAAATAACACGTCTAGATACTCATAACATATTCTAGAAACGTGCTATTGTGGAATCTTGGTAGCATATATAATACCTAATATAGGTGATTATCCAAAAAGCAGTTTTTGATAACTTGTCAAATCATCAGTTGTTAATGTGCAAAAAGAAGCATGTATGAAGAGGCCTGAATACAGAATTGTTTTCCTGGAAACATAATTGGCAACTTTCCTCTGAGTTTTTACTACCTGAGGTAAATGTATTCTACAGTCTTACAAACACCATTATATATCACGAACTGGAAATACAATGGTATAAAGGACCATCAGCTTTCACTCCTGATAGGTTTATCTGAAATCAGTATTTTATAATAAATGCATAGCTAGAATTTTCAAAAGAAAGACTCCCTTAACTTTCTGTGGAAACTGACCAAATAAAATGAGGTTCTGTTGTCAGCTTACAAGAAAATTTCCCTCAAATCTCTTGATCCTTTTAATAAAATGCACCACCAGTATAAAGTATTTATGGTTTTAGCTATTGTTTGAGGGTGAATTGCATCTTTCTAAAAATCCTCATTAAAGTACCTAAAATGTGACTGCATTTCGATCTCAGAGGATCTTAACCTGGCTTGTGTTATTTTGAAAACATTAGTTTTCAAATGCACAGCCATAAGACAATACAAAGAAATACAGCTATCTATGAGCTAAAGAATAAACCAGCTCTTTTTTTTCCTCTACTTTAGGAGAAGATGACCTGCAGACTTATTCTGTGCTGCTACTGTGACAACATTCGTGAGGTGAGTTGTTTAAGAACAGTAGAGTTATTTAATCCTGTTTCTGGATTCTATGAATACTGCATGAAGTATGGGCTGCCTTGGTGCCTGGTGAGGGCCGTATCCAGGACCAATGAATCTTTGAGCAGTAATGAATGCTGCGTAATCATATGGCAGAATGATGGATAGAATGAACTCACTCCATAAGACTCATTTGTAAAGGTCTTACTTTCGCTCATGAATGTTCTGTTGCTCTGACTGAATTATCTTCTGAAGGTTCCACTTCTTAAGATATTCACATCGATGATTCAGTTTCAAAAGATAACTTGTGGAGAACATGCTTTACCTGCAGCATCCTACCTTTGAGCTATACAATTGCAGGTAGTTCACCTTTCAAAAGTATTAATTTTCTTTCAGTAGTTCCCAAGGACCTTACTGTTTTTAGCACCAACCCTAAGGTACAGTTTTAAGTAAATCAGATATGTGTGAGATTCAAGGCAAAAACTCAGCATGAGGCAAGTTGTTTTCCAGCTGAAAATGTTTAAATTCAAACACCTTTTGTACATCAAAGTTTAATAGTGAGACCACTATACGACATAAATTTCTATTCCAAAGAGGAAAAATTGGCAGGAATAAAAAACTAACAGCTTCCAGTCAGGCCAAAATCTGAAAGGCAAATGCTATTAGATGTTAAGGCTTGAGAATAGTATCTGACCCACGTCACACCTTGTACAGGTCCTGGGGCAGTATTTGAGTTATCAAGACTCTAGAGAACCTCGACTCCCAAAGCACTCCTTGACACAGTCCAGATCTCCAGGTTATAGTCCAATTATTGTAGCTCAATCAAGTTGAACATGGACCCTGGTGACTGTAAGAACTCAGACACAAATTACTCCTAAATATTCACTGGCCATTGTCCTACTGGCATCTCTCTGTACTGGCCCTGGCCTAAGGACTTTGCTGGAAGGTTCCTGAGCAGCACTTTCTACAGGGCCATTACTTTTGGTCATCCTTTGCATGGCCTTCCAAAGGCATTCTTTGAAATCTACGTGAGGATGGCCATGCCTCTGATTTTCACGTACTCTGTGCACCTGCAGTCAGCACCGCAAGGCTTCCACCAAGTACATCATACTTGATTCTCAAAGCAGAAAACCAGACCACACATGTTTCAGACTGAGCCTGTCTAAGGGGAAAGTTTTGGAGCAAAACTGGAGGAAGCTTCGAAGTGTCCCGAGGTCCCAAATTTGCTGTTGGCTGCTTCTTTGAAACACATCTGTCTCTAATGACCTGGTGCCTGGGTCTGTGATGGCAGCGACAACTTGAAGATTTCAGAAGCACAGTCAGTTATTCTGCTGTGACTCGGTGAGGCCCGCCACCCTTCCTTCTGTCCGTATTAGTATCTTATCAATACACACCTGTGGCACCCTTTAGGAAATGTGCTCTTCTAGTTTTCATAATCTGATCAAGCTAGAATTTTCTAAGTACTTGAAATATAAATTATTTCTCATACTCGTCTCCATTTGATTATCAGATCGCTACATAATTCACTTCTCTTTTCTCATACACTACTATAAGGAAAAAGAGAGACTTGTTTGCAATTTCCAGCTAGGTTGTTCTTCCCTATCTTGTTTATCACTGATAAGTTGTTCCTCCACAGAGTATGAGAGGCAGGGCAGATCTAGCTAAGGTTTTGCTATTTTGTGACATCAATGGACTTGCTTGTTGCCCTTTTCACTATGTTTTGAGTCAGAATCACTTTTGACATCTGTATCTCTATCAATATTTCTAACACTTAAATAATCCCAAAGAAATACAATGTTCTCTCTATCCTTGCCTGTCCTTTGCTCTATCACCATAGTCCCTAAAATTCTGTTCAATATTTTTTTTCCACCAAACAATCACTAAGTTAATACCTTGTCCAGTTCCAAAGCAGCTCTCCCCAACTTTATTTATTTATTATGGCAAAACCGTACTTCAAGTAGCATTTTCAATATTAGGTTGTTCTACTTAAAAAAAATAACACCAAAGATAATTTATTCAGAATGGAAACTATTTATCATGTTTTTGGAACCTGGGAAATCAGGGCTCAAGGAATGGCAGGTCTGGTGTCTGGTGAATGCCCAGCCCCTTCTCCATGTCCCTGCTTCACCACATGGCAGCGGGAGAAATGATAGGAAAGGATGATAGCAGCTCTCACTCATTCTCGTACGATGCACTAATCCACCTATGAAAGCAAAGCTTTTGTTAATTAGTTATTTAAAAAAAAAAAAAACTTGCTCTTTAAAGAGACCAAAATGATAATGAAGTCTAAGCCTGAATCTTAGGGCATGTTCAAACCATAAGGCTTTCAGACGCTAGAAAACAACTGCTTCTGTTTGCACTGCCTAGTCTGCTACACTTGTTAGTCACCCTGAAAACTTATACCATATACTGAACTTTTGCTGACATTTAGTTGACAATTTTTCATCTTGTTCCCGTTATGAGTTCTTATATTTCTCTTACAGAAAGCAAATGACTTTAGTTTTAGTATTTTAATGTGTCAACTATTTTCTCTGAGTTTCAGCAAAGGAGACTGACATTGTGTGTAAAAATCCAATTCAATACTGACACTTTCACTAGATGAGAGATTAAGAAGACCTATTTGTATAACAGTTATCATGTTTTATATTATGCCTTGCTTAAAAATTGTGGATCTGGAAATATGAATACAAACTCTACTGGTTGTTTGCTATTTAGTTTGGGGTCTATTTTTGCTTTTTGGCATGCTGCTCTGAGAATGGACACTGGGACCAAAGCTTGGGGGTGACATGGCTGTGTTTTGCTCATGTATTTTGAAAATGATATCTCAGGGTGCTCTTGAATAAGAATAGTGAGGCTTCATTGTCTTTCATGACCTCAAAATGATTTGTCCCAGTGCATCTTACCCTTCCAGGAAAGGTTCACGCATTATAAATAATCAAGTGTCGGTGTGATTCTCTTTCCTTAACCTGTCATTCAGCTGAACTAATAAGTACTTAAGCAAGTCAGTTATATCTCATGATACATGCAGTGAGATATGAACAGTGTTGTAGTGTCACTGAAGAAAATGATGTGTGGGAGGTAGAAAGTCATTGACTCCTGAGTTTCAAAGCCTGGGAACATTTACTATGAGTAAAGTATAGGCATGGGAGAAACTACTTATCCTCATTATCTCCTCTTTCTAAGAAAATTTCACCTGGGTTGCTAGTTAATTTGGACACCTTGGTCAGCTCATTTTTTTCTTTGAACACCAAACAAAATGATGCTGAAAGCAAATGATTATATTCAACTTTGATGCACAGTACAGCTCTCTGTTCTACACTGTGAACTTTTATAACCTGAATATGTATGACTGATTAATTGGGTATCACAAGTTGTACACTTTGAACTGCTATTGGCTTGACAGTCTAACAAAAGCAAAGTACACCCTGAAAATTCAAGAAAGTCACAAGAATTCACGGTCCTGTCACTGACCTTGTCACTCTGTGTTCTTCCAGCCATTCTAACTTAGGCTGAAGCTAAAAGGGAAGAAGGTCAGCACCGAAGGGGACAGGGACATGTTTGTACATTTAAAAGGCTTTATTCTTATTCATTTTGTTGTTTTGAGCTTTGTACTTTGGAGTCTTTTAAAATAATGAAATGATAATTACTAAAAGTACAGAATAAAATCAGTTTTGCACATTTGATTTCTTTCTTACCTTTAAAAAGATTTTTATTCATCATTTAAATTTTCCTAGAAATGCAAATGTAAAGTTATAAGGTTTGATAAGTGTGTATTTATAAATGTATAATTTGCTCATATGCATTTTAATATTAAACTTCTATCTTGGGAATTCATGTGCATTTAAATATGAAACCCTCTCTCCTAGAAATTAAAAGCCCTCTGTCACAATTTTTAGTTAATATTTTAAGACCAATGTATCATGCAGTGAATTTATGAATCTATATTTTGCAGTACATTCACTATAGTGAATAAATGAATCTACAGTTTTCCTTAAAAATAACTGTCATGTATGGGGGGGGTGGTAGGGTGGGTAGGGCTATGGGAAAAAATGAGAATTAAGTTGTGTCTTATACTGGTACAAATCCCCATTATGGAGTGCAATCATGATGTGTATATTTAATGTACCAATAAAGATAAAAAAAAAACTATCATTGGTTGAATGCATTCTTCATAGTAATTCTATTGTTTCTTAACTATATTATGCATTATACAATTAGAACAGTTTCTCATAATATATATCAATATCAAGATTACTTTGGTAATACGAGATGAAATATGAATTAACTTAATTAACATGTCAAAAAATTTAAAAATTTAGTTTTGTACATAAGGAGAGGAATAGAGAAAAAGAGAAGCAACATATGTCATGTACTGTTACAAATTCCCTATGATGAATGCATCATTATATATCTAAAATGTGATGATGAATGTTTTGTTAAAAACTAAAAATAATACCCAAAGATTTCATAATTTATTTTATATACATTTATCTATGACTTTTTTTTTTGGACACAGTGTCTTCCATTGTAGTTCAGGCTGGCCCCGAACTCACTATGTAGCCCAGGCTGGCCTTGAACTCACAGCAATCCTCCCACCTCTGCCTCCTGAGTGCTAAGATTATAGGTGTAAGC
>PVIR01045794.1:0-10401 GCA_004026965.1 Petromus typicus
CATAGTTGCTATTACCTATTTTAGGAGATTTTAGACTTTGTAACAGGTAAGAATTGCAAAAATGCTTTAGTAGTACACCCCCTTTATTTTCACAGGAACTTTTATAGTATTAATAACCTCTCCTGGGAAGGATAAAGCATAAGATGAAACTACTAAGTCCTGAATATAACAAATATGTGTGATATGGTTTTTCTGTCTTTTTATCTTATAAAATTTCAGATTATATATGGATGTTAGCATAGATGAATATAGAAATATTTTAAAGAAATTTGACTATACATATTTTATTCAAAGTACCATAAATATGCACAGTTAAATAAAAAGAATTTATAAAATAAAAAAGGAAGTATTCAGATGCATAGTGATATGACTGATGATAGGCTCTGGAAAGTGTACTGCTTTAAGGCTCACCCTAATGAAAAGAGATGAAAATCAAATAATATTTATTGACATTAAGTGAATAGTGAAAAAACTGAAAAGTTTTTATATATTCCAGTTCATCTTCAGGAGACATAAGTACACACAAGTGTATTTTTTTTAAGAATGGGGAAATGAAAAAAGAGCTTCATTAAGTTTGAAGTCATTAATTGGGAAAAAAACAGATTTACATTTTAGAGCAAGCCTGGCTAACATAAATCTATGGTTATTCTATTCTACAAATTATCCTTAATATTAATTTATTATTAGAATAATAGGTTAATTATATCAATGCAACTACATATTAAAAATACATTAATTAATATATTTAAATAAATTAATATTAATCAATAGTAAAAGATGAATCAATAATGTTAATATTAGAATTATATTATTACTTACTAATATTATAAAATATTTAGGATTTCAAAATCCATTTAGAAAACTATATGATTTTTATTGGTGCATTATACCATAAAAGTTTATGCAATCATTACAGAGCATATCCTTTCTTAATGCTTTTTCTTCCAAAAGCACATCTATAACTATTACCCTAGAAAATTTTATTTAGATAAGAAATTCTGGTAAAATATGTTAGATTATTCAAATTTGTCAGTAATCATAAATCAGGATTTATCTTTAGAAATTGGGTGAATCTATTATAGAAGATAATTGATTTGAGTATTATAAGACCATTGTGCTTTTCCTTTTTCACAGTAAATATATGTTACATAATTACAATGTTAAGAAAAGTTTTCTCTTTCCATGATAATATCTCTACAAATATTGAAAGGAACAAATCCATTGCTCACTATGATGTAATAATTTTCATTTTCACTTATTCTCTTGGATACTCCCCTGGAGATTCCAAATAATGTACAAAACTCCAAAAACAAGATAATAAAAAAAACAAAAGTGGAACAATACCAAAAAAAAAAAAAAACCAACATAAAGCTAACAATGTCAAGCATGAAGCAAGCAAACAAAAAGGGAAGGGAATAGAGAATTTTATTCATTGTGCATACCTTGAAAAATATTTCCAGCTTACTTAGGAAACAAGATATGCAATATTACTTTTATATTTAGTGATGAACTATTCATGATGACTGTATATTTAACCTTAGCTTCACTTGGCTCTAACAATCAAATATTCCTTGCTGACAAATATATGAAATTTATTATATCAGAAAACAGTACAGTACACCAAAGCCTGAAATTCTCCTAGGATTCAGTCATAAATTTGAAGGTAAATGTTAATTATTGAAAAGCTTTAATTAAACTTTCATATAGAGTTCAAAAAGAATCTGAGACACAATCATACACATTTTCAATCAGTCCCTTTCTACACACTATATGCTGCTATGTTTTTAGTTCAGTTAGAATGCTAAGTAAATTCCACCATATTTTAAATTTTACTTAATGATGAATTATGTACCTAGTTTTGCATCCAAGTTATTATGCCTAGTTAACTATTCATTTCTATAGCTTCTCTCAAAGGTTGCCCTAATATGTAGGTATATTTTTAAAGGATAATATAAAAGAATAACAGGATTTCTTGTTAAAGAGGTTTCCTGAATCTTGAAGTAGTCATTTTATCTAGAACAGAGCAATTGTTGTGTTATATCACATCAATCGTACTGAATTCCACATCACTTAACCGTCCTATTCCTAAATACTTGGCTTAATTTCTGCTGAAATACTCAACAGAACCACAATTGTCTTCTTAGCCTCTCCTTTCTTGTCTTGCTTTTCTGACTCTCATCTTGTGAAAAGTCCTCTCTCACTAAATTGTTTGGATAGGAACTCTATCTGGGAATTTTCTGAAAAAGCAATTCTTAGACAGTATTTAGCTCTTATTTTGGGCATAACCCCTTATATATTCATCAAAATTTGCTTTTTGAGTATAGATTTGGATGCTGAATATCAACCTTAATATCTAATTCCAAATTTAAATTCCTTTTCTCACCCCACTGATTATTGCTTCTAGATTAAAAGAATACACTTCAAAGAATGGATAGAGGGAATCAATCTATTGTGTCAGAATTTGTGCTCCTGGGACTCTGTCACTCATGGAATGTTCAGGTTTTACTCTTTGTGATATTTTTTATGCTTTACCTGGTCATTGTATCTGGAAATATTGTCATCTTGATCATAATCATTACTGACCCCCATCTTCATTCTCCGATGTACTTCTTTTTAGCCAATCTGTCCTTTGTTGACATGTGGCTTTCCTCGGTTACCACACCTAAGATGATCACAGACTTGCTCAGTGAGAACGTGACCATTTCCTTTGGAGGATGCATGTGCCAGATCCTCTTTGTTCATTTCATTGCAGGGAGTGAAATGATGCTGCTTGTGGTAATGGCCTATGATCGTTATGTGGCCATCTGCAAACCACTGCACTACTCCACCTTTATGAACTTGAAGAGGTGCACTGGACTAGTATTGACATCCTGGACCGCTGGCTTTGTGCATGGCATAAGTCAAATGGTTGTGATTGTCCAGCTGCCATTCTGTGGCCCCAAAGTAATAGACAGCTTCTTCTGTGATATACCTTTGGTACTTAAACTGGCCTGTATGGAATCTTCTGACTTGGAAACATTAATGAATTCTGACAGTGGAGTTGTGGCTGTAACCTGCTTTCTTCTGTTGCTGGTTTCCTACACATACATCCTTCTCACCATCCACCAGAGATCTAAAGCAGGTGCGTCCAAGGCTCTGTCCACCTGCACTGCCCACATCACAGTGGTGGTGCTTTTCTTTGTGCCTTGCATCTTCATCTATGTGTGGCCACTGAACATCACCTGGCTGGACAAGTTTCTTGCTGTGTTTTACTCTGTTATTACGCCTCTCCTAAACCCAGCCATTTATACATTAAGAAATAAGGAGATGAAAAGTGCTATGCAGAGATTTAGAAACTACTATATGTATTCCAAAGGAAACCCATAATGCCCAGAAACAACACGGACATTTCAAAGTGGTAATACATTGACTTTAGAAGTAGTTTGAAATTCACATCACCTAATAAAGCCATGATGAACCTATAGTATGCACACTGCAGCCTATAATTGAAAGCTTTGACATCTCTCAGCTGTCACTGGCCTCATGTATATGCCCCATGTCTCCTGAAAGAGTAACAGGCTTATTGTAATACAGGCAAATTCAGCATTTGTGATTTAGTATGTACAAAAATACGTACCTCTGAATTCCAAATGTATTTATTGATCACTAAAGCCAGTTTATTCATTCTATTGTTCTATACTTTTAACTTGTTAAACAATATGTGCAATGTATTTTGCAAAAGCATGCATCCTACTGGGTGGATTGCAATTTAATAAATTTGTTTTGAGTTTTAAGTACTTTAGAAAAAAATTATTTCATAAGACTTACACTAGCCCTCCAAAGTTTCACTTATTTTTTCTGGAAAACTGTTGAATTATTATTCTTGCCTTAACTAAATTATTTCTCAAACATGAATGGAAAAAAGGAAGAAAACCGAACAGCAAATATAAGAGTGGTATAAAAACATAGGAAAAATAATGGAAATCTCTTCATGTCAACTTTGTTAACCTGAAAACATCAGAAAAGGAAAAGAAAACTAATTATTCTTGGTCACCTCAGTCTCAAAGATTAAAATTTAATGTTGAACTTATTATCAGTGATTATCAAATATCAATAAATGAAATTTCCACTTGGGCAGGAATTATTCCTTGCTCATTTAATTTTTGAGATCATACTACTTCTTCCAAAGTTAACACAAAAGGTACACTTAGTAGATGATTTGAATGAGTTACTAGTTGAACACTAACAACTATTCTGTTCAAATATCCACAGCATCATTGATTTTGAAATTCTTATGTACACCCTTTTGGAATTAAAAGTATTACTGAATGTGAAAAAAAAAAGTATTACTGAACTCTAAATCATAAATAATGTTTATTTTTTCCAAAATTATAAATGTACTGGAAATATTGATAAGTCAATAATTAAAGTCATAAGACAAAAAGATTTCAGATGCATATTAATTTATTTCTCTTAATATAGGAATAAATCACAAAACAGTATAATATGATGTGGCTATAATCTTTACCTGCCAGTTCTTGATGTCATGCTATGTCCTAACTCACACATGCTTATTATTCCCAAATTGGGAATGAAAAAATTCACTTCAGAAATATGAATTAAATTTCCTGAAATAATACTATATCAATGTAATTCCCAGAAACTGCAAATTTATGGCACTATACAAAGTAATACACAATTTTTAACCAGAACGATAAACTTTTGAATAATTCATCCAAACATAAAACAGTGGGACAATTCTTTTAACATAACAACACAATTTTAAAAATAATGTTGGAGATGATAAAAGTGAAATTATTTGATCATTCAATGTTGTCAACGACTATGATCATGTAATGTCATCTGTGAACTCAGAAAATCGACAGTTTCATATCTCTGTGTGTCTTTAGAAGGTAGACCTCCGTCCCTAGATGGAGTGGGGCCAAAAGCAGAGGAGGGAAGGGATGCCAAGGGGATGCTGTGCACATAGTCAAGTCCTCAGAGTGAATGTACTGACTATGTACTGAAAACATAGGAAAATTTCTCTATGTTGTAGAATTTTACACAAAAATGTGTAAAAATTATTTTTTTAAATTACCAACAAAGTTGGTAGAATGAAGTTCATAGTTTAGCTTTGGAGAAACGTGAAGGAAGGAAGCTCCATTGTATCAAGCAGTCTACACGTGACCGTAGTCAAGTGATTTACAGCCTCGTAACAACACCCAGAGAACCCTATTGTTCATTATAGGTCCGAAAATGAGAGTAAACATCCCCCCTGGTCAAACCAGGGCAGCGGGCTCTGGGTTTTAACTACTCCCACAGAAGTTTGAATTCCCAGTTCCCCAACAAATTTTTCTGTCCCCTGGAAAGAGGTTCACATCTTTATAAAAGAAGCAGAAAATAACACACCGAATTATACAAAGAATACTACAATCTATTGAAAACAGATGTTCAGTTTTTAATAATCACTTGAATAAGATGATCTTCTTGTGCATTTAGAAAAGGTGAGTGAAAATATAATAGAAAGCTAATTCATTACAGGTTTAATATACTGGAGATGATATTTTTAATTAATTCCTTGTAGGGTAGAAAGAAAACATTTTAAGCTTTTGCGGTACCAAATCCTCTGACTGAAGAATCACATAACCATACTTCTTAGTGAAATGCATTCAATGATTACAGTAAAAATTAAAATAAAATATGCTCTCAAAACCATGTTTCAAAATAAAATTTGGCACTGGATTGTAACTACAATTAAGAAAAATTAACCTGATCATCCAGAAAACTCACACCAACATTGAAAATAATGCCGAAGCTACCAGCTCCTAAATTTTTGCAGCATGGAGGTATTTTTCTTTTCATGAAGTTTCAGGGGTTCACATAAAAAATCTACTATTGCAAGAGAAAGAGATGGATAGAGAGAGAATTGTGACTAAAACTGAGTTTTAAGAAAACATTTGCATTGAATATTATTAGGCCAATAAGAACAATCAAGAGCTCATAGTAAAAAGGGGCAATTCTTTAGATTTTCATGGTCAAAGGAATGAAGAAAATATACATATTTCAAGAATCTAGTACCAAAAGAATGAAAAACTTTCAAATTCATGAAACAGTCAAAAGTCTGATTTCAAGGACAGAATTTTTTTAAAAAATTATATTTTCTTTAGTTTTGTTGACACAAGGTTCCATTATCCATTGCAGGCTGGGCTCGGGCTCACATGTGTCCCTCACCATGTGGCCTTGACTTTGTGATGATCCTCCTTCCTCAGCCTCCCAAGTGCACCAGCACACCTGGCTAAGAACAGAACTTTTAGAAATTACTAACTGCATTGGATCTGATTTGCAGTTGTTCTTTATTGTCTCTGAAACAAAGTATTTGAGCTCCAGGAGATGGTTTGTTTAAACTAGACGACTATTTTAAAATACAAAATTAATTTATAATGGATAATTCAAATTTTAAATGAAAAAATAAAATGGTTCAAATTTTATGAAATGTAATTCATACTCTATAAAAGCATCCATTTGGGGCACATGTTTTAGGGATACAGTTTTATTTACAGAGAAGTGTGCCGTCACCACAATGTTATTTCAGATCATTTTTATCACAAACATCTGCACCCATGATGACCCCTTTTCCTAAAACTTTCATATAAATGTAATTACACAATTGACTTTTTGTTTCAGACTTCTACTAATAATCTTTTGCTACTACCTCTGTTTCAGCATATATATATATAACTTTTGCAAAATAAAATCACTATGAATATTATCTTTATTTTCTTCAATTTTTGGTTAGTACAAAGGAGAAGCCAGTCTTTGCTCATTATTTTATATTCAGTAATATGTTCTGTGTACTTCTAGGCAAAAGCAGAGATGTCCACATCCAGCTCTTTAATGAAAGAAGTCTTGGCTCATTCTTTTCCTAATAGGGATTCATACAGAAAATTCTCAGACTTGTTCTCTTGGATTTGCTTGCATGACTCTATCCAATGCATGCTTGATTCATGCTCAAGTTTACGCCCTTCTGGAAGCTTAGGGTTATATCTCAGCCAATACTCACATTCATTACATCTCTTTACTGAACTATTTTAGTTTTCATTACCCATTATTATATAATGTGAGAACAAATGATTAGAAGTTTCACCTCAAGCTTCTATGTCTTACTATTCTTCCTTCAAATTTTTCAAGAGTGTTATAAATTGTTGAGTGAAGTAATTATAGTAAAATGAAGAGTCTATTATTAAAGAGAAGGGAAATTTTCCTTGTGCAGCATTTCCATCAAAACTGTATTTCATTCTTATCTATATTTCATTCCTATTATCTTCATCCACTCATAATATCAGAACAAGCATGTAACATGTCGGCCTAATAAAATTCTTTCAGAATCTGTGCTTGGCAAAGTGAGAGAAGAAAAATAAATACAGTGAAAGCATCAACATAGATGAATGCGAGTTTTCCCTCTATGATAAAAGGCCAAAATACAGTCCATTTAATTTCTTTCTGCTTTGCTATGGTCATTTATTGCCCAAGTTATGCTGTCATATCATAGGGTATAACTTTCCATATGAAACTCCTCAGTAATATGTACACAAATTACAGCTGGCAGCATCATTCCATCTATGATTTGTCAACTCTTGTCACTTCTCCAGCATTATAGTTATTAAAATTATAATAAAACAAGTCTCAGAAGCATAACTTTTGTTCACTCATCTTACAAGCTTGTCACATAAATCTGTCCAGCAGGTGTGGAGTGTGGTTGTCTCGGTTGACCAGAGACAAGGCCACGCACTTAGGGTCCACTCATTTTGTCTGTTTATTTTTTCCTGTAATTTGTAAGCATTATACAGTGACTGACAGTATCAAGGATCAGAAGATGACTGAAAAACTTTTCATAGGTTAGTTCTGAATTTTACAGGAACTAAGTGGAGATGAAAACAAGGAAATCACAAGTCACTGGGGAGAGGGACAAAGGCACTATCCCTTCATCTGCTTTTCTTACTTCAGTCTGTTTTTAAACACACGTCACCTGGTCATTGGTCCTTTCTTCTCACAAGCGTTCACACTTTCTCTATATCTCATCTCGCTTCACTGACAGTGAAGTTGCTTTCATATTTTTAAAAATTTTTTAATCTTTATTGGTATGTGAAGATTGTATCAAAGCCTGAAAATTGTACATGAAACTGTTGGAATTAGCCTCCATTCTTTTAAAATACCAATGATTTCACACACACTGATTACTATTTAAAATGTATTTTCATATGACTTATTTTGCATTTTTATTTGATAATCATGACTCTCTATGTTAAACTCTCTATAATACACATTAATTCATTGTGTATAGAAATTAAGCTCCACTTAACTGCAATGTAAATGGACCTAAACATTCTTGTGTCATATTCCAGAGGGATTCCCTAATTCATCGTGGTCAATGAATTTTTAATGCTTTGTGTATCAATATGCATCCCTTGAATTTCAGAGAAAGCGAAATATGTTATTAAAAACCCACATTCTGATGTCAGGCTGATGGAACTTCAGTCCCAGCTATGATTCTGATTAGTTATATAACCATGAGTAAGCCTCCAAATACTTCCATCTCATAATTCCCTTATATGCAACATGAAGGCAATAATTCTGCTTATGTCATAGGATTCTTATAAGTTCTTTAGTGTATGTGGAACTTTTAGAACAGAGTTTAGCATTCAATCTGTAATCATTTATAATCATATTTGGTGGCTGAATTCTTTTTTTTAGGTTTTTTGAGACAGGGTCTTGCTTTGTAGTTCAGGCTGGCCCTAAGCTCACCCTCCAATTCACCTCACAGCAATCCTCCTGCCTCTGCCTCCCGAATGCTGGGATTACAGACGTGAGCCACCACGCCCGGTACTGTGGTATGTGATACGGGTTGCTGCTGGACGCGAGTCTCCACACCCAGTATTGTATGTGGTTACCAGGGATTGAACCTGGGTCCGTGCGCTTGCAAGACAGGCACCAGAACCACTGAGCTAAATCCCTGGCCCCTGGTGGCTGAATTCTATGAACAATCTTCAGAACATTCAGTAAAGAGGATTTTATGTGACAAATTATAACATGAAAAGAGCATATGCACAGGACTAAATAATCTTACTAACTGCACACTTCTAAGCCACCGTACAGGTGGTGTACAGATACATGCCACACAAGCTTCTTAGGTAAATGATGACGACACAGATATTTGAAAGACAAGCTTAAAATGATCTGAAACCAGCCTGTTGTTCCTAAAATTCTTAGTAAACTGCACAAAATACACTAAAAAGCAAAATTATTTTCAATGTACTGCAAGTTACTCTTCCATATGAATTAAGTTCTAATTTATGGCTTTGTAGTACTTTTTGTTTAGAGCCATCAAATGGCCTTTGTAAATTACTTCAGAGATCTAGAATAGTATAATTCCCTTCAATTTATGTATTCTTCACACATAGGGATAAAAATCTCAAGAGGAGAAATGTACAGAAAATTATAATATCAGAAAGAAAAATAAACTCTAGGCAATTTTGGATAAATTTCCTAGAATAATATAGTGACAAATCTATGATCACTCTCATAAGAGCACCATTTGATAGATAAAGTCACAAGAAATGGAACTTCTACTCTTTCAAATATTTTCATTACTCCTAACTATATAAGACTATTGTTAAAAGTTAGGGAACATATAAAATAATCTGAAATTATAAACATTGTTTCAATAGTGATAAAATATCAGTGTTGCTACAGTGTAATAAAATGTTCTCATATCAACTACTATCATTACTAAAAAAATAAATAGCAAAATACTGGTACTAATTGTGGCTTTCCTTTGTCTAGCTGTTCTGTGTATAAAGAACTTCTGGATCCCTCTGATTTGCATAAATGGATCATAAAAATGGATCTGTTGTGGCTGAGTTTATTTTATCAGGATTTTCTAGACAATGGGAAGTGCACATTTTTTTCTTTGTGATATTTTCCTTTATCTACGGTGCTACTGTGGTGGGAAACATGCTCATTATGGTCACAGTGACCTGTAGTTCCACCCTCCACTCTCCCATGTACTTTCTCCTTGGAAACCTCTCCTTTTTGGACCTGTGCCTCTCCACCGCCACAACACCTAAGATGATCACAGTTTTGCTCACTGAACACAAGGCCATTTCTGTATGGGGCTGCATGGCCCAAATGTTTTGCATGCATTTCTTCGGGGGTGCTGAGATGGCTCTTTTGATAGTCATGGCCTTTGACAGATACATAGCCATATGTAAACCCCTGCACTACAGGACCATCATGAACCACAGGCTGCTCAGGGGCTTTGTGATACTTTCATGGACTGTTGGTTTTATACACACTCTGAGCCAGATGGTGTTAGTAGTGAACTTGCCCTTCTGTGGCTCCAATGTCATAGACAGCATATTTTGT
>PVIR01045795.1:0-10556 GCA_004026965.1 Petromus typicus
GTCTTGTTTGTCTCATGGTTTCTGCGGATTCAGTTCATGGTTATCTGGCCCCAAACAAGACATATCACAGTGCAAGTGTGAGATGGCTCAAAATTCACTTCATGCTTTTGGAGAAGAGTTAGTGATAATAAAGGCCAGAGAGAAAGCTCTAGGGAGCACATTCAGTTCTTACAGTCTTGACTCCATGACCTACCCAGAGACATGGGAAGTGTGCTTTATTAAACTAGTATTTGTCTTTTAATCAGTTGAGGACTGCAATTATTCACACCATTAGGCAACTTCAGTATATCCCAGATAATATCATTAAATAAACAGAATAAACATTATTAACTGCTTTCTTTAATATACATGTGATCTAAATGCTATTCATAATTAAAGTTGTATAAATAACTTTTCCAATCAGTGTATTATTGATCTAGATCAAGTTCTTGACACTGCCATTAGTCAAATAAGATAAATTTACACAGTTAAATGTGTTTACTATATAAACTAATACAATTTTTCTTAAAAAAAGAATAAAAAATTAAAAGTGATAAACTACATACATTATTTTCTATTACCCTCTGTTAATTCTATCTTATACCGAGAGAGTTATTAGTTAATGTAACACAAATTACCAACTAGAGAAGTACTTTTGAGGATTAACTAGATAAAAATTATGTACTTTTGCACATTTCAGAACTCTCATATTTTAATATCAGCAGTGAAATATAATTTTCCTATGTTCTGTCATACCAAAGAGTTTCAAAAGAGATAATATATGAAGAAATGGCATTTTATTTCAGAGTGATAATTATCAGCTATATTCCATAACAGACAGATCACTACAAAGCAATAATTGTGCCTATTACGATTCAAGAGAACCTTTATGTGAAGTTATTCATATTTGAAAGGTGACTGTATTGATGACAATGATAAAATAACACCACTTAGTAATAATAGCATGTTCCATTTTTTATTTTCCCTGAAAAGATCCTCAGGTTACATATCTGAAAGTGTCCTTTGTGTAATCATGGCAGGCAAATAAAATATGAGAATATCTTCAGGGAAAGGAAGCCAAATTCTCCTAACAGCAGTGCAGAGTGATTTGGAAAATGAGATGCTTTCTTTGAACACTTACTTATGACTTTGCAAAATGCTACAATATAAAACTAAGTGATTACAAAAAGATGGCTATTAGGGCCTGTATTAAATAAGTCTAAGTTTATGTATGTTTTCCTTTGGGTCTCACTCATCAATGATGTAGTTAAAACTAGGAATCAAATAGTAGCAGGCATTTTGTAGCAGTACCTATTTGTTTTGAGGTTAAATCATCATACATGGTGATCAATCAACTAAAGAAAATAAATGATTCAAAATAAAAATATAAATCCCTGAAAATGGTGCAAGGAAAATTTTGATTAGTTGTAAAAACATTATCAGAAAGCCAATTAGAAACATCATTAAAAATCTACCATTGTAAATGCCATTAAGTCCCATATACCCAAAACTAAATTTAATAGAATTAATAAGCCTGATATTTAAATTGTCTCAGGCTGTACAAAGAAAATAATGCACTTTCAAAATCAACAGGGAAATTAGAATTACTTTATTGTCAAAACTTGATACATAATACTCAAAATCATAGATTAATTTTTGAACATATATGCCAAATTTACTTGAAGCAGATAATCTAAACAAAGAATTGAGATAAATTCATTATTGTAAGTCTATATTTTCCTACAGACTCAATCCTTAGTCTATTTTAAGAAATATATTAATAAGAGTAAGTTAAAAAAGAACTGTTAGTAATAAATATTGGAATTATACACTGACACTTGTAGCTATCCTTATAAAACTTAGTACATGGAGAATAAAATAAAAATATAAATATTTAATACTACCAATTTTAAAATATAAGCCACTACTTTCTTTCCAATTTGGGACCCAGAGGATTCTCAGTGTCATTCTTCAACATTATTTTGAAGGTTGCACAAAAGCCAGGAGATACGCAATAATAATTACTCTTGTGGATAATATAACTACATAGTTTGGGGAAACAAGACAAAAAGACCAACAGGGATCCAATAATTTTAATCACCTGGATTGAAAAAAAATACTGCTTTTTTCTTAGTATGTGTACGCCATACGTAATACTTACATTCCTCGTGTGGAGTTGCTGTGTGTATAACTCATTTTCTGTACTCTGGCCATCCCCGTGCACTTTCTCTTCTCCTACTTCCATATCCTAATCTCCAACCCGTGTGAAAAAAATCTATCTCCCTAATTTCTATTATCTTTCATTTTGCTCTTTATTCATAGTTTGGATTTTTCTTACTAGGGTAAACCATGAAATATTTAAACTTCTACATTTATTTTATTTTGTTCAAGAATATGATTTCAGAATAAAATAAATTATATGTGTTAAGTGCTACTAATTTTAAACTGTCAGCAACTACGCTGTTTCCATTTTGAGGCCCCAAAAGTTCATTTAATTAGCACTCAGAAATTAAATTGCTTGGATGCATTTTCCTAAAAATGACTCAGGTTTCTCCTTCTGCATGGCAGGGCAGCAATCCATAAATAAATTAGTCTGTATTCTAAGTTATTTTAACAAAAACATCTCAAAAAAGTGTGTAGATGACTCATGCCTTAACAGCATTATGTCTATGTTTAAAATTAAATGTCTGGAAACTACACAGTGAAACTATAAGAATGCTTATACATTTATCAACTAGGACTTACGTATAAGGACCGAAAGGCTGTATCTAAGAATGTTGTTACAAGAGGTAAAGTATTTACCTGCGTGTGTATGTTTTGATATATTGTGTAAATCAAATTCTCACATTATCTTATATGGATTGGATTTGAATTTAATGAAAATAATATTCCAGCGCATGTACTAGGACAAATTTTATAGAATTGAAAACACTCAAAAAGAAGATAAAAGAGCAATATCAATGCTTTTATTTTTTGACTTCTGAATGTCTCTGTAAAGATAGTGGAGCTATTTTACTCTACACTAATGCCTTAGCTACTTATCACTTCCTGGAGAGAACAAACCTAACATTCTGATATCCCTCACTCTTCCACACTTGGACTCTTTCTATTGTACTCCTCTCATATTTTTTTCTCTTATTATTTTCCCCATAAGTTATCTCCTACACAAGAGCAGATTATTTTTTTAAATAGTGGCATAATTGACATATACTTTTACTTAGAATGCTTAAAAAATCTCTGTGAAATGAAGATTAAATCTTTTGTCTTTAAGTAATACAATAGACTGGCTGCAATTTACTTTTCCAGATTAATTCATGCATTCAATTCATTCAACATATTTATTTTCACTAGCCAACATTGATTTAAAATCTATCCCACTAAATGGTTAATGTTCTTTCTTAATAGAAACGAATTATAGATCTTTTTGTACCTAGAGTTAGAATTTTATCTGAAAGGTGATATTTTTAATGATTTGTTTCAATTTATTTAGAGATTACTTATGCAATGTTTGCTTTCTGATCATCTTGGCTGCAAGACTTCTACCTCCGAGATGTTTTTTGTTTGTTTGTTTGCTTGTTTGTTTTGAGACAGGGTCATATTGGTTGGTTCTGAAGGACTGGCTGGTTCTGACAGGCTGGTTCTGAACTCAGCCTCAAACTCAGGAATCCTGCTTCTGCCTCCCTAGTGCTGGGATTATAGGCGTGAGCACCCACACTCAACTGACACTGTGTATGTGGTTCTGATTGCTGGCGGGTGTGAGTTACCATGTCCAGCAATGCTGTATGTGGTTAAGGGGGATCGATCCCGGACCCTGTGCTTGCAATGCATGTGCCCCAAACACTGAGCTAACTCTCCAGCCAACCTCCCAGTTATTAACTGTCTCTTTTTTTATTGAAATCTTTATTGGTACATTAAAGATATACACATCTTAAGTGCACTCTACAATGGGTCTTTGTACCAGCATAAGATACAACTTAATTCTCATTTTTTCTCATAGCACTACCCACCCTACCACCTCCCCATATACATAAAATTTGTTTCCTTTCTTTTTTGTTATAATCTCATCTTTTTCCCCCTTCACCCTATTACACTTTGAATATTTTCTACTTCACAATACATAATGTACAATTCTAGAACTAATTTACATCTTTATTTTCTCATACCAGAGAAAAGATGCGATATTTACTTGTGACCTATTTATTTCACTTATGAGGATATTCTCAAGGTATGTCCACTTAAGTATATATGATTCAAACTTACAGTCTCTTGATACCACTTTTAGGATAGGCTTGGTATGTTGTCATTTTTGCTAACACTAAGGTTTTCCATAAAGTCTAGCAGCAGTACATACAGCACTTGATGAAACAAGTCCAAAACCACACATGAGATAGAGCACAGTGAGGGAAAAATTTCTAAGGCAGCAGAAACTGGTTTTCCAATACTTGCTTCAATTACTAAGTGAAGAAAGTCAGGCTGATGGCTGAACACTGCCTAGATAGCCCTGGCTTCAACAAAAAACTTATTAACCAAAATTGTATTCTACATTGTGCTTAAATAATATTAAAATAAACATTCACATGCACACCAAATGAACCTTTTGCACATTTTAAAAAAATCTGAAAATAAAAATGTGAATACTGGGACAATTTCTTGGTATTAGGGGCTTAATCTCTTATGAACAGAAATTGGAAAAAAAAAAAGAAAAAGAAAAATAGGAACAGATAATGACAAGAAACACAAGTGAGCAAACCTGATTTTCAAAATCCAGTCTCTGCGACAGTCCTTAGTTAGATACAGCTGTCAGATCACATTATTTGTAGAAGTTGAAGCCAGATAATGCAGTAACATGACTTGATGTAAGCTATGGGAGAAAGTACTTCAGTAAAAAATTTAAAAAGATCCCTGGAATATAAATTTGATGTTTTGAGGATATGGAGAGAAAGTAAATGTGAATGTAGAATAATAATACATGCTTCACCAGAAGGAGAAGCAGAGACGGGCAAGAGGGTGACTTCTTATGCAGCAACAGAATGTAATTTAATATTGATTCTCACAACAAGACAGAGACAATGGAGGTTTTGAGGAGAGACTAGATGAAATTTAACAGTGAACAAATGAGTTCAAAATATCTTATAGAAGTGCAATTGAAGTAAGCTAAGATACATTTAAGCATAGACTACAGCAGTAAAAGACATGAGCCCATTCATCTTCAAAAGTTTGTTCCGATTCAGATATACATTCTCCATTATTCTTGTGATTTTCTAAGGAGTTCTGGGAGTTCGCTTTTTTGTCTTCACATAGTGTGAAAAAAAACTACAGTGAATATTGCTCTCAAGTGCCTTCGGATGGAAAAGGAGGCCACAGACACATCTGCAGTGTCCTCATTCACCTCCTGACTGTATCTGACACTTCAGACTTCTTGTCCAAAGTCAAAATGAACAAAAAAAGTAATATTATGAGTCAAGTGAAGACATCAAGGCAGCCAAGAGGGTGCAACTAAAGTCATTTATGAAAAAGAACTTCCAGAAGTGTTTCAAAAACTGGCAGGAAAACTGGGGAAAATGTGAGGGAATCAAGGGAGGGTGCTTTAAGGGAGATGAAAAACAATAATTTTCACTGTAATATAATTTTTATTAAATATTTACCTTATTAAAAACATATTTTTTTATTTCTGAGAGAACTTTGAGTTCTCAGACTTGTTCATGTGGTTCCATTTGCACTATATTTATATTTTAGTTTAGAATGCTAAGACAATGGGGTTTCAATAAAATGAACTCATTCTACATTTTTACATTATCTTCTATAATTATATGAGATAAATATATATTCAGTAAATTTTGTGATATCATGGTCATAGAACTTTTCAATATTAATAGCCAGGATTTTTCTATACATGACTTTCTTTCATTGACTGTAGCAGATATAGATATGAATAGGCAAGAATAATCTACCAGTTCCCCTCTAAGTGGGCAGACAATAGTTCAGACTTCACAAATATGAAATTTTTAGCTGATAAAATCATTCTAATTCTCCAGGCTGCTGTTCTGAAATTACACACACACACACACACACACACACACACACACACACACACACACTCTCTCTCTCTCTCTCTCTCCCTCTCTCTCTCTCACAGAAGTGCATTTTACACATACATATAGCACATATGTATAAATATTACATATTATTGGATAGAGCAAGTCACAATGCATGAAATGAATGAGAAACTGAGTTAAATATTTTAAAATATAATATGCCAGAATACGTTTAAATGATACACTCCAGAAAATGTCCACTGAAATGTTCTATAGATTAATGGAGAATTATTCAAAAATTGAGCATCATATAATAGAATGTGGAGATTGCTCGAATGAAATTTAAACTGCAGAGTGTAATTCCAGTTTACATGTATATTTTTTTCCGAGTTTGGGGAGAATTTTTCATCAGAAAATGAACATAATAGCATTGAGAAATTTCAATATTATTTCTAAAATTGTTGAGTAAATCCTCAAATAAAGTAGTCTAATTGCTGTAAAGTATAAGGTTGACTCAACAAGGAAAATTTGAAAAGCAGTGCAGTGGCTATATAGAAACCCATTAAACATCAACTTGGTATTGAGACTGCAAACGGGGACATTTTGAAAGTGGAAACTACAGACATAATCTCAAGCTGTATGTCTTTATGTTAAAATTGATTTGTTTTATGACGTCAACTGTTAACTGATACTATTTTTTACATGTGCGGTAAAGGCACAATGGAAAGTCACTGAACTCAAGTCCCTTGACTATGTTTTTCAAATGAATTTTCTCATTTGAAATCATTTTGAATTTCTGCCAGAACATTTGGACTCTCAATTGGCACAAGCACACAGATGTCTGTGTGCCATGTAACAGCTTTCAGGTGACATAAAGTAGAGGGGAGAAGGAGGGACTAACATTCAGCGTGTTGACATAATAATGGGCATTTATTTCTGAGGTAAATTAGTCTTGAAATAAGTAGCTACTTCTTACATATAGGTTCTTTGTTTGAAAATTCTATCGTGTTTGAAAATCGGAACTTTCCTTTGAAAATAACTTAGCTTTTTGTCTCTTTCTAAACAGTAAAGATGTGTATGTTTTGATTTTGAACGCTTCATGAATTTTATAAAGGATTGGCCATATTTTGAGCTTTAATCTTCTTCATTATCCTTGGTAACCTTTTTGTTATTGTTTCCATTGTATTTAATAAAACCTAGCAGTGAGCAAAAAATCACTTTTGCATAGCTCTGATTACATTAAAAGAGGCAGCGATTTCACTTCACCACTCTGTGCATGTGTGAAAGGTTCCGGTGTACCAGGTGGACATAATTAGGTTGGAATTTGGTCTGGCTGACAGAGCTTCCCCTGTTAGTTGTATAATACCTTTTTGTGTATGCCCACAGAAAAGGAAATAAATGGCAACATTAGTGAAAGGCTTCTGGAAAATATTTGATAGGCAACCATGGGCAAGTTTATGCAAATTATTTTGAAAGTTCCAAAATTGTGAAGCTGTGTAATCAAAAAGAGTTAAAGTTGCTTTAATAACAACAACAACAAAAACAACAACAACAACAACAAAACCCTAGCACTGGCCATAATATTGCATTAAAATAAAAAGGATTTAATCAGTTTAATCTTGATAATTTATTTACTGAATTATTCTCTTTATAGGCAAGTTTTCAAATAATTTACATACGAAAACAGTTACATGGCAACAAAGTTGGTGTGAAAAAGTAAATTCTTTCACAGAATCTCATGGAACCGGCACATTTATTATATATTCATAATGGAACCAACCACATTTAAGGCAACAATTCCACTTACCAGTAATACAACAGGTGTTAAATGTCTTATTTTAGAAAAGATAATAAGCAAAACAGAACACACAGAAGAAAATCTGGGAAGTTCAGGGAAGGCAATTTGAGAAGTATAAGTGTATTGTTGCTGTGTATACAAGCAGAGAACAAGATGAAATGCCAGGTCCGTTTCACGATCAGTTTTAGTGTGCTTTAGTACACTGACGTGCATCCAGGGACAGATTTTCCTTTGTCAAGTTGTTTCACAGTAAATGTTCACTAACAATTGTTGAGATTAAATTTGAATGGGGCATTGAACTGATGATTAAGAAAAGTACAAAAGTTTTGGTGAACTTCAGGGATCTAAATATTTTCTTATTATTTTAGCAGTTGACATCATGAAACAAATCTATATTTTATTTTCTGTATTATCACAATAAAATTTTCCTCTAATATAAAATTTAAATTTTAGGTCACTATATATTATGCATATTTATTAGCTATTAAAAACATTCTAAAATTAATACTAACAAGTTAATATTTATATCACTAAACTACCTAAATGAGATAGCTTAATATTTACGTTTTTCCCATAACCAAATTAACAAACATAATTATTTCTTTCATAATAGTATCCCAAATATTTTTTTAAATGAAGATACTATAGAAAAATATAATTACGCTTAATGTTGAAAAGGCTACCCTGAGAAATAATTGAAAATTTGTGAAAATAATTTTAAAGCGTTCAGCATAGCATATGTTGGATAACACCGATTTCCCCAAATAAATGGAATGATTTGTTTGTAGGTCTAAAAGTGTGTTCTAATCATGATTTCACAACATCCATTTTTACACTTAACTTCCTTCCCAGACCTTTCACAGAATCCCAAAATTTATATAAGGGTGGATACACGCCTTCACTTGAATTTTATTTTTTCAAATAAAACCTAAAAAAAGAGCGTCTGTGTGGCAAGATTATTTGGTTGATGAGGGCAGAAAGAATAAAGTCAGAATTAGGGCAGTGAGGTAGGACCAGGACAAAACCCGTGAAAGGGACGTCATAGAGTGATGTGTTGTTATAGGTCAATAAATATCACCGCACTGACAAGGTTCTGAGTGACAGCTCGGATTCCGTGTCGGGGAGGGGCTTGGAGGTGTGGATAATAAGAATCTCCGTCTGGTGGTTGTGGCACTATTCAAAAAATTTTAGTATGAATTGGATAAAAAGGGAAGACAAGTTACTGCTGTTGCCACGTTTCTGCTTGCTATCTGTGTGCTCCTTGCAGCCAAGTGACTGTGGAGTCAAATCTCTACAACCTGTGAGCTGAAATACATTTTCCTGCCTTTAATCTGTGAATTCTGGGGATTTTTCTCTCAGTGATAAATAAAGTAACAAGGAATGTATATACATATACATATATCTATATTCCACTGAAGAATATAACACTTCATGGTCCAATACACACACACACACACATACACACACACACACACACACACACACACACACACACACATTCCACTGAAGAATGTAACACTTCATGGGCCAATCACCTTCCAAAAGTTCCACTTTTCAACAAATAAGACTTTCAGGAAGTACTTTCAAAAGGGAGACAAGGAAGTCAGGAAGAAGGGAGGGAAAAATGCTTCAAGCTTCTCCTTCTATGTGGCAGAGTATCATTCCACTGCATATATATAAAAAACAAACACCACATTTTCTTTATTCATTCTTTGACTGATGGGCATTTGGGTTGTTTCCAAAACTATTGCAAAATATGTTGCCATGTTGAAACACTTGAGATAAAGTATATTAACAGGGAAAATGTTTATTTCAGCTGATGATCAGAGGTTTTAGTCCATGGTGCTTGGTCTTGCTGCCATACAGGATATCATAGCTGGAGTGTGAGGCGTATGGGGAAGACAGGTGCTCACTTGCTAGTACCTAGGAAGAAATGAGTGGGAGCAAGGAGTATGTCGTCCATAACCTACTTCCTTCCTTCCTGGAGGCCTAATAAAAAAAGTCTACCTCTTCCCAACAGCACCTGAGGCTGGTGAGCAGATCCCTGAAGAATAGGCGCTCAGGATACCACAGGCCAAATTATAGTATTATGTAAAAGAACAATGACACAATCATTCTGACACATCTTTAGATCGTGTATATTGGAAAACAGATCTATATACCAAGATGAAATATATATTTGTTTAATATGCACTAAAATTGGTAACTGGAAAACTCAACTGTTTAATACATTTAAGTAAATATCAAACATCTTATTTTTTCTTATTGTGATTCACTGTCTTTTTTTGAAATTACATATGAAATTCTTTTTAGTTTGCTTTTTTTCTATATACTCTGTATACTTGTCACATTGTAAGCCACATGGAGCAGTGATTTTTTTTTAGACAATACTTTTTCAATAAATCTTTTCATAAATCTGTATTCTTTATAAAGCCAAAATATTACTTGATTGTTTTCTTTAAGATATTTTTAGGGCCGGGGAGTTAGCTCAGTGGTTCCAGCGCCTGTCTCGCAAGCGCAAGGACCTGGGTTCGATTCCCCGGTAACCATATAACAATACTGGGTGTGGAGACCCACACCCAGCAGCAACCAGTACCACATACCACAGTGTCGGGCGTGGTGGCTCACTCCTGTAATCCCAGCACTCGGGAGGCAGAGGCAGGAGGATTGCTGTGATGTGAGTTTGAGGCTGAGCTCAGGGCCAGCCTGAACCACAAAGCGAGCCCCTGTATCCAAAAAAAAAA
>PVIR01045796.1:0-10556 GCA_004026965.1 Petromus typicus
AAAAAAAAAAAAAAACAGTTATGCAAATTGAAAAAAAAAGTCACCAAAAAGTTCTGGCTTTCCATCTATGCTTAATAATATTAATTCATGTGGGTCTGAAATGCAGAGATACCATGGGAATACAAGTAGATGAGAGGAGCTGATACATTTTGCTCACAAACTGAGTACTGGTTTGAGGAAAGAGTGATGCAAGAGCCCCTTTGCAGTAGATATTCCAGCAGGGAGGACACTTCTTGTTTCTAAATGATGTCCTGTATCAGTCTCCTTCCTAGCAAAACTCTCATCGAGCTTTCAACAGAGCTTGGCCACGGCTTGGATCTGAGTTCTCAAAACCATTTGGAGTCTCTTCGAATGCAAGAAGGTAATTGTCTGTGGCATAGAATCCTATGTAGAAAGCGGTACAAAATTTCTCAGTAGCCCAGGCACAAAATAAAGTGTTCCCAATTCCTTCTTCTCTGATTCAGTTTTATACAATCCCATCTTTTGCCAGAGAAATTTGAACAGTGGACACTGGGTCATTTGTTTCCCACTAATGAGGATCCAGGAAAGAAAAGAACAAGACTTTTGATCTCTCAAGGAAGAAAGGGACTGTTTCCAATAAAGTTTATCACAGAGAAAGCTCTTCATGTGCCCAGGGTTTCTCACTTTCGTAAACCTGGCATGGGCAGGCATGGTTTGCTGTGTCCTCCACACATTGAACCGACAGAAGCCTGTCCCCAGCATGGTTGTGTTGGAGGTGACGGGCAGTTGAGCTCAGAACTGTCAGGAGGTGATTAGGTGGCCAGAAACATCACCATCAGAGAAGATTAATGCTGTGGCCCACAAGTCCCGGAATTTCTTCTCCTCACTATGTGATCATGTGCATGTGCTGTGGCTCATGCAATGCTCCCCTTCTTGGACTCCGGACATGAAAACTGGATAAACCTCTTTTTTCTTTTGTATCTGGCCTCAGCAATTTGTTACTGCAATGGAAAAAAGACTAATACAAGATCCCTTCTCTACAATGTGCAAATTATCAAGTAGGAGTTTAAGATGCACTGAAATTATTTAATTCTTAGATGTGCCAAGGCTTGTGTATTATCCAAGGAAAATTATATATACTCTCAGACCATCTGTTTCCTCTATGAAAAAATAGAAAAAATACCTCCTTTAATTTATAAAATCATCACCAAGATTAAAAAGTGCATACAAAATACTAAACACAACACTACACATAAGACATACTCAATAAATATTAGTGCCCATTATGATATTTGAATTTTGCTTTTCTCCTAAGATTTCACAGCAGATGTTGCCTTTTGTAATGAATACAACTATATATTTAATGGTCTAGGTGCTGAAATAGAGACCAGTCATTCAGCAGAGTTCCCAAGAATCATCATCAAAAGAAACAGAAAGGCAGGCCGGGGAGTTAGCTCAGTGGTTCCAGCGCCTGTCTTGCAAGCACAAGGGCCCGGGTTCAATTCCCTGGTAACCACATACCATACTGGGCATGGAGACTCATGCCCAGCAGCAATCAGTACCACATACCACAGTGCTGGGCGTGGTGGCTCATGCCTGTAATCCCAGCACTTGGGAGGCAGAGGCAGGAGGATTGCTGTGATGTGAGCTCAGGGCCATCCTGAACCACAAAGCGACACCCTGTCTCAAAAAAAAAAAAAAAAAAAAAGAAACAGAAAGGCTTCTGTACAAGAACAGTGACACTGTCTCAAGAATGCAAATAACTTCTCCACATTCCCAGAGTATAAGTTGCAGTCTTTGAACTGAGACTTAAACCAACTTCCCAAGCCTTGCACAGAGGATTAATCTACTCCTTTGCAAAATAATTAGAAGTCAAAGGAAGAATGAAAATGTAATGAATTCACATAATGAGTAGAGGAATATTTTTTCTAAATGTGAAATTATGTCTACTATTTAATTGAAGATTTGTCATCTTTAATATTTGTAGTCATTGGCAAAGACTATGGATTATTTAAGTCTAAGTCATGTGCAGTGTGATATATAGGATACTCGTTTTGTTTTAAAGAGATCCTCTAAAGAGTCATTGCTTTTTTAAAAAAAAATTGTATCAGAGTTTCACCATATTTTAAACTATAAAACTGTCACGAACAATTTTCAGCTTTCACCTACCATGACCTCCATGGGAATGCCTAAGTAACTTCAGCTTAAAAGCCAAGAAGCTTGTCTGCTTGATATTATAAAGTACATATTTTGTTTCTTTTGATGAATGTATTGGTATTTAAGACATAAAATAATGTGAATTTTTATTGGAATTTAATTAGAAAAGTTTGGTTTATTCTACATGTTCAGTGTGTTCAAATACTTTATAAAGGTTGTTATTTCCAAAGGGCTGACATTTGAGTTATTACAGTCAATTTGTTTTCAGTAGGAGGATAATAATATGACACAATTAATTAATACATAAATCCAAAACATTTATTTTGTTTCACTTTTTATTATTTCATATTTTATCTCTTTGTTATTCATCCTTTCTAGCCATATACAACTAGCTGCAAATACACCATGCAGCTGGAATGTACATATTTAATGCTCACACTTAGATGCATACAGTTAACTTTTCACACAACACAAGGGTGCACATCTGCACACACTCAGCATCATTGTTAGATGGGGATGAGGGATTGCTCCAGGGGCACAGGCCTGTCTCTTAAAAATGAATGTTTTCTCTGCAAAATTTTGCTGTTACTCTTAGTTCCTATCTACATACAGTGCACTTCAGCTTTGGGTCAATTGAACATATTTCTTACCGATGGTTTAATTATCTATAAAGTGGTGTAATTAAAATCTGTGCCACATGTGCTTATAAAAATAAGGGTAGTTATTTTACTCAAACTGCTTAGTCCCTTGCTTTTTCTTTGCTTGGAAAATAGTACACACTCGATAAATTGTATATTCCACATGGGTAGCATTCCCATAAGAATAGACGTTGTCATCGCAGCTAGTAAGATAGTGCTTATCATATTTTCAGATTCCATGAACAGTAAATTAGAAATTGGAGCTGCTACACATTTTCCATATTTATAACTTTTTCTTTCGATGAGTTTATTTTTTTACATGCACATCCCAGTGCATGTATCCAAACTCCTACTTTATCTCTGACATTCCAAAAGAGAATAAAAACAGAGCGATAAACTTAATTTCTGCCAATGTAAGCAGCCTATGTGGAGACACATCTATATAATAAAAAAACTGCTTGTTTAAGAGTTTTTGGAATAAAACTCCCCATGTTATAATTACACTAATGAACTTGATGTCATAGAAATGGTGGCTATTTTGTCATAGACTGAGGCATGCTTGCACCCCTGGGAAGAGATAGCACCTTAGTGACAGACACGCAAGTGATGGTCAAGAACAGTCAAACTCTACTCGGAAGAACTGTCCTGTGACCTTTGTGACAGTGCCTCCTGGGGGAGAAACACAAATAGAAAGTCTCTACCATTCATGTTTCCTTTCTTTTCTAGTTTTACACGTTTAAATTCAACGCACTAATTGGTAAATCTCATTACAGAAAACAAAAAAGAAGAAGGAAAGAAAAAAACGGAGAACACAAAATACAGCGGAGAAAGCCCAAAAAGAGAATTAAAGAAAATGTCACTAAAAATCTTAGTACATGAATTAGTTTAGTATTTTAAAGTGAATACACTGTAAAATGGGGAAAAATCAACGTGGTTTTCTCAGTGAAATAACTGAAAATTACTCTGACAATCAATTAATACTTTTTATTACTTAAACGAAAAAAAATAGATGCCAAATGCTGGTGAAATGCTAAATAGATCCATAAAGAAGTGAATTCTGGCATAAGACCACTAGGGGCGTTACACTCCTGGTGAAACTGGTCAAGGCGATTACAAGACAAAAACACGGTTTCCAGAAATGGTCTTAACACCACAGGGAATCAATGTTTATTCAAGAAAATGTACAAACATGCCATAAGAGAGACAGAAGTTTGTGCTATTGAAGTCAAGACAGTGCTTTCCTTCCCCTCACCTAGTAGGCTTGTCCCTTTATATTTATTGGCATTTGTCAGCGTTTTATGTGTTTCAGGTCTTACGAGGTGTGCACTAGTGGGACTCGATTCTTTAATTCAGTTTATTATTTTGAGGTACATCCATGGAAATAGCAAGAGTTCATTCTTTCTTCTAATATAAGATGACATCTTGTTTTTTCATTCATAAAGGCATTTAGAATAGTTCTACTAATTGGATATCACAAGCAAAGCCATGATTAATACTTCTGTACAAATTATTTTGTTTTGCTTTCTTTAGGCAAAATTCTAAGAGTGAAATGACAAAGCCAGAAAGCCAGGATATCTTCAAACTTAAGACAAATTTCCAAAATGATTGCTTTGCATCATACTGTTAAAATTAAGGCTAAAAGCTTAAAATTATCAGTAGCAATTTGGCTTCCTCATAATAACCAAATGGACAGCCTTCAACAATTTTGAAATTAAAATAAAAACTGAAAATGAAATTGACAAAATAAAAGACCTTTACCACAGAGCATTTTGTAAAGCACTACATCTAATCTACATTTTCTAATTGAAATACACTCATATCTTTTTCTTTTGCCTTAAGGGATCTTGGTGTTTATTATCCTGAAGCAACTCTTTTACCTGATAGTTCCCTTGTATTGTATGATCACTCAATGTTATCATAACACTGTGCAATTCCCATTCTTCATAGTCAGTACGTGAGGCCCCATTAAATAAACATCATAGTGTATATTATTCAACCTTCTTGAATAAAGATGGAGTCTTTCTTCAATTCTTTTCATCTTGGAAAATTATAATAAAACTTTTCCATATATGTCTTTATGGAAACATGTGAATTACATTTAGACTAGATATGTGGCAATGTAATTGCCAGTTTATTGTATATTCACTAATGAAGACTTAGTTGGATACTGACGAACTTTCTCCCCCCCAAAAAATTTTTACAATTCTTCCTACAATAAACTAATTTCCATCAGGGTTAATGTCCTACAGAGAAGAACTAGAAAGCCAAAAATCAGTTTTCCAACCTGTTTGAAGGTATTGCTGAGAAATGAAGGGAGATGGAGAGTAAAGAGGGTCATTTTCGCTTTCTGTGGCCACCGCACAAGATAGAGCAGTCATCGAGGTGACTTTTTGCATTCTGCAACTGTTTTTCTTCCTGAAACATTATTCCATTCATGAGAAAAAATAAATATAATATGCGTTTTATTTGACATGGTTTTGAGTCAAAATAAAGAGTCTTGCTTACACCTAGCCCACTAAGGAAAAGAATATCGCTCCGATTTCAGGGTCTGACACTCATTAAATCTTGAAGAACTGGTTGATTTTCTTCTGTTCTTTGAGCTATGACTTTTTTTACTCCTAAAATGAAGGTAAGATTATCTAACGCGCAAAATCCTGAGGGAGAGTTTTCAGTGTTCTTCATGTTAGAGCAGGAGTCATTCACATGGTGTCCATCAACTTCCTTAGCCATATCCTCATGTCCTCTGACTGTGTCCAAACTTATGTGGGATCTTTCTCACTACAGGGCAGGAAGCCAGACCTCAGTCTTGACCATATCAGCTGTGTATAAAGGAGACACAGACTTGGTCTTCCAATCTTGGTCACTTTCTCAACCAGTAGTCAGCTTTCTCCACCTCGATGGGATGTCAGTTGTAGGGATCAATAATTGATTCCATCCTACTTGAGTTCAGCCCATTGGCCCAGGTCTTGGGCACTGGGCACCTTGATGTTTGCAGGGCACAATGGTGCTTTTCTGCTCTGATGGCTTCCGCTTCCATCTTGCTTCTTTCTTTCTTTGTAATTTGAGATTGAGGAGTTAGGAGAGGCACATGTATCTAGGCAGCTGATGAGAACACTCACACTCGCCTCTGCAGATTCTGAAACATGACTTATCTGTCTCCAGGTTCCATAAACTGTAGGACACTGGATACCTGGAGTGGTTGCTGCAATCTGTCCAGTCTCATCCCACCAGGTGTCACAGAGACTTCTTATTCTGCCAGGTCACATCTTCCAGTACCACTGCTAGGCTGTCCATGATTTCTCAGATCTTGACACAGTGCAGTTCGCTCCTGAAGAACTTGAGCACCCATGATACCCATCACCAGCACACACTTGGCCAAGCTGCAATCTTTGATCTTCTGCTCCCAGGGTGTGGTTGTCGAAGGTGAAAGTGAAGAGCACAGGGCTCAGTCACTCATTAGCAAAGACAGTGAAAGTGACTCGAGGGGTGGAATTGCTTTGAGCCATCCATAGTCACTGTGTTTCTGAAGCCTGTCACCTTCACCTTCTTTAATCTGCCCCATAATGCTTTTTTCTCCCACTTACAGTTTGATGCTGATGGCTGAGTCCCCTGGTTTCCTTCTAACACTGATTTCCATTTCACTTTCTTCCAGAGACTCACAATCCCTATAGTTCTGACCTGTCAGATGGCAGACAAGATCTTCACATTTCATCAACAGATTGGAAATGAACATTCCTTTTTTTGTTTGGGAGTGTGTACTGCATGGCTATGAAAAGTAACCAACTCAGTCATGCTGCCCTATCAGTCAAGTCTGAACTGCTCTGTAAGAAGAAAAGAGTTAACAGGCAGAGATATTACTTCTTTGCTTGGTCTTACTTTATTTAAAATACTGAAATAATTTCATCTTATCACTGCTCATGGGCTCAAGCAAGGCTGCAATTAAAGATCACTCTTTGTTTCCTTCTGAGGTGAGAAAAGAGAAATCATGATCTTCTATAGCAGAGCATGAAATTTAGGCAAAGGGCACGATTATTTCCTGAGGTACAATTTTTTTCTTTTTGAACTCTCAGGTATTTCACCATATGAAGCTTGGAGTTCGGTACTAATGCACTGGAAAATACTTCAGGTACAAATATGAGGAATATTAGTGTGAAAATTGCTACATCTCTGTGAGTTTAGCTTCTCATTATCATTGGGGACTGGATTGTTTTAAGGTTAAAAGAGGATATGAGGACTGCACTCAAGCAGAATTCACAGACTGATTTTCTAGGATGACAGTACTTTTACTTATAAGGCATTTTAACATGGATGGAGAACATTCCGACCTCTATAACTTGGCTTGTACATTTATTTAAATAAGATTTTATGACTACATACAATATAGGTCTCTTTGTGGAGATAAAAAGGGGTGAGGCATGTGACTCACATAAAACATTGCCCAGTACATTATAAGAACTGGATATACATCATAGAATTTAACCCAAAAAGTAACACTAAAAAATTTGTTTCTGTTAAGAATATTATTTAAGGATCGAATCTGTGCCGGGATTAGAGCTTACTGGCCTCCAGGCCCACGCCAGAAGAGAGCCCAGGGACTGAGTTTAGCAGCAAGCGGCTTGGGAAATGGCGAATGCACCACCAAATCTGCGTCAACGAATCTGTGCCGGGGATGGAGCTTACTGGCCTGCAGGCCCACGCTGGAAGATCGCCCAGGGACTGAGGTTAGAGTCTGAGTCAGAGTCTGATTTTCTCCGAAGGAACTGCAGAAGCACATCTAGTAACATTGGGTTGGTGAGTAGGTAGGCCTGTTGGAACATCAGGCCCTACCATTGCAGCTGCACAGGGCCTACAGCCTACTGGCCTTCAGGCCGACTGCACAAGTGAGCCCAGAGACTCTGTATTGGTGAGCAGGCAGGCCCATTGAAACCTTAGGCAGTGCCATTGTAGCAGTTCAGGAGCCAGAGCCTTCCTGCCACTAAAGCAGATGGGAGAAGGTGTTCTGACTGCATTGATTGAGTGCCTCATATGGTGTGACAGAACTAGGGTTTTTTTTTAGGTGCCAATGCAGACTGCAAAGAACAACCCAGGAAACACTGGTATTTTAAGGTTCCTAACTATTAGGAGGAAAGTGACTTGCAACAAACAGCACCAGTAAACTGGGCAGGTCAGAGATGAGGAAACACTCAGTCTCAGATACAAACATCCTCACCTCCAGGTAACACAGGGACAAGGGAAATAGAGAAGTTGGAAGCCCAGTCTCCAGGGTCCTTGGAAATGGTAAGCAATGCAGATATAGTAAAACAGAAATCAGAACTGATCTCTGAGATGAAAGCAGAGAAATTGGACACTGTCAACACGACGATTAATAAAGCTAAACATGAAATCATGGAGTTGATAGAATCCAAGATAGCAAAAGCAATGGAACCTTTTAAACACCTACAAGCAGAAGCCCAGGAAATTAAGAAAGAAAATGAAAGTTTGGGCATTAGAATGAATTTGGCAGAAGACCGAATTTCAGACCTAGAAGACAGGATCTCAACCAATGAACTGGAAAGGCATAATCTATGGAAAAAAGCAAGTGATAATGAAGACTCCAACAGCTCCTAGATGATTCAAAGAAGAATAACATAAGATTGACTGGAGTCACTGATGAAGCAAGAGATAATGGTAAAGACATCAAAAAGCTATTCACAGGGATAAAGGCAGAAAACTTACCAGAAAGGTAAAGAATTGGACATACAAATATATGAAGCATACAGAATGCCACATGCCTATGACATGAAAAAATCTACACCTAAGCATATCATCATAAAAGTCACAGACATCCAAAAAAAGAATGAAATACTGAAAGCAGCCAGAGAAAAGAAAACAGTTACATTCCAAGGGAAGCCCATCAGGATCAGAGCGGACTTCTTAACTCAAACACTCAATGCAAGAAGAGGCTGGAGTGAAATCTTCCAAGCCCTAAAGGAAAACAACTTCCAAACCAAACTAATGTATGCTGCCAAACTATCCTTCAAAATTGATGGGGAAATAAGATACTTTCATTACAAAGAATACCTGAACATTTTCACAAATACGAAACCTGTGTTCCAAAACATTTTAAAGAATATCTTGGAGAAAAATGAGGAAAGTTAGAAATCCATGAGACCTAACTGAGTCAACCTATGGAACCAAACAAGAAACTGATGGGGAAAGGGTAGAAGTAGAATAACACAGCCAAGAACAGGAAAACATGGCAGAACTAAATTTACCTGTATCACTCATAACCATTAATGTCAATAGACCCAGCGTCCCAATTAAGAGATACAGACTGGCAGAGTGGATCAAAAAGCAAGATACCACAGTCTGCTGTATACAAGAAACACACCTAATTCAGAAAGAAACCCATGGATTAAAAGTAAAGGGATGGAAAACAATGCTCCACGCGACAGGTAACAGCAAGAAAGTAGAAGTGGTGATTTTATTTGCAAACAAAATAGACTTCAAGCCAAAACTGATAAAGAGAGATAAAGACGGACACTATCTTTTAGTTCAGGGAAAAATCCAAGAGACAGAAATCACAATCTTAAATATATATGCTACAAATTCTAATGCAACCAACTATATAAAACAAATACTAATGGACTTGAAAAACCAGATAAACTCCAATACAATAATAGTAGGGGACTTTAATATCCAACTGTCATAAAGAGACAGATCGACTGGACATAAAGTCACAAAGGAAATCCTTGAGTTCAACCAGACTCTTCAGTGAATGGACTGAATAGATGCTTACAGAGTATTTGACCCCACAAAGTCAGAATTTACCTTCTTCTCAGTCGCTCATGGATCATTCTTCAAAATAGACCATGTTCTCATTCATAGAACAGGTTTAAGCAAATATAAAGGGATAGAAGTTAACCCTTGTATACTGGTGGACCATAGTGCCCTGAAATTGGAGCTGAATAGCAAAGGAAACCCCAGGATCTTCACAAACACATGGAAACTGAACAAAATTCTGCTGGCTAACCAATGAGTCAGAGAAGAAATTGAGCAGTTCTTACAACTAAACGATAACCCCAGTACAACATATAGAAATTTATGGGACACAATGAAAGCAGTTCTAGGAGGAAAATTCATAACAGTGAAAGCCTACATCCAAAAAATGGAGCAAGCTCAAATAAACAATTTAAAGTGGAACATCAAGCGACTAGAAAGAGAAGAGCAATGCAAACCCAAAGCTTGCACTAGGCAAGAAATTATAAGGATCAGGGCAGAAATTAATGCAATACAAACCAAGAGAAAAGTTCAAAAAATCAATTAATAGAAAAGTTGGTTCTTTGAGAGGATAAACAAAATTGATAGACCCTTAGTCAACCTCATTAAACAAAGGAAGGAAAAGGCCCATATCTATGCTATTAGGAATGAGAATGGGGAAATTAATACTGATCCCGAGGAAGTCCAGAGGACAATACACACCTACTTTGAAAATTTATACTGCAATAAAATGGAAAATGTAGAAGAAATAGATAGATTTCTAGACACATTTGAACTCCCAAAGCTGAATAAAGAAGATATAGAAATGTTAAATGCCCCAATAACAATCTGTGAAGTTGAAAATGTAATTAAAAACTTGCCAACAGGGAAAAACCTTGGACCTGATGGTTTTACTGCTGAATGCTATAAAACTTTTAGAGAAGAGTTAGTACCTCTACTTCTGAAACTCTTCAATGAAATTGAAAAGGAAGCAGTGCTCCCAAACTCATTCCTGGCAGCAACCATTACCCTGATTCCAAAAGCAGAGAAAGACCCAACCAA
>PVIR01045797.1:0-10596 GCA_004026965.1 Petromus typicus
CAAATAGCAATGCTTTTATTCTACAATAGGAAAGGTTCTTAGTTCACTAGCAGTAAGCTACTTAGCCTTATGCAAGTCTTCTACAATGCATACAGGATATAACAGGGATTACATGGAGTAAAATATCCCAATTAATCATGAGGTGTAATTAATGTCATAATAATTTAGTCAGACACTAATATTACAATCATGTTGAAAATAATAATTCAGAAGTCTATGTATTAGCTACCTACTTTAGAACTTCTGAAATGCTGGCTCACTCATCTCCCCCAGTATCTTCCAGGAGGTCATTATATATTTGAAAATACAACTAGTATTAACATTTTGGTATGTATTTTTATCTTGTTCTTTATACTTCCTCTTTATATAAACCCTCAGTTTGAGTGCTGGCTTTTCACATGGCACTGCTGGCCTGCACATATCCCCATGTCACTCCTTAGTCCATGTTACCATTTGTTTTAGCAGCCACGCTCTACTGCTCTCCAAACAAGCACTGATACCTGTCGGAGTTCTCAAATTGGATCAGCGGTCCCAGAGTTGAGTTGGTTATGAAGAAAGTTATTAGTCTCGTTAAACTCGAATCAACATCATTACAAATCTGGATGAAAATTTTCTGTCCTCTCTACATTCCATTTCTCCTTCCTTCCATTCTTCTCTTCCATTTTTCCCTTTTATCTTTTGTTTCAACATACAATGACTCAATGACTGATGTGCATTTGGGTTCCAGGCTTATTAAAAGCTACACGTCATCCCTGCCCTCCAGAAACAAACAGTCTCATCGGGGTGGTAACAGACCACAACACCAGAAGTTAGGTGGCTAAGAATCCAGAAGTGGGAAGATATTCATTCAGTCAACCACCAGCTCTCACGGAGGGCTGTGCCAAACACTGTGCTGGCTCTTAAGAACCAAAACAGTGCCCCCCATCAAAGAGCTCGATCTATTGGGAAACAGGATCACTGAGCCTGAAGTGCTCTCTCAGTCAACTGGGGGACAGATCCTAGAGGGGAATCCAATGAGAGTATTACAAGTTAAACAGATGTTAGACAAATTAAGGAGGAGTGCACTCACAGAGGAAAAAGCACTAAAAAAGATATGAAGACATTAAAAACATCCTAACTTGAAGGAAAACACCAGGTTGCTAAATTGGACTTTGCCTATTGGGCAAAAACTGAGACACAAAAAGGTCCTGTGTTAGAGCTCTGGACTTGACCGTGACATGGGGACACTGAGGGCTTTAGAACTGTTACCTGGTCACAGTGCATCTACCATTCCGGCAGCATCACAGTGATGCAGTCAATTCTACAACAGGGTTATGCAGGGACAGTGCAGATACTATGGACAGAAAGGGCTGACGATGAGAATCAAAGAGCGGCCCTTGGGCCCGGGATGAAGCTGACAATCCTGTCCACCTTCCCAGGAGAAAAGAAACTGATTCTTGAGAAACAGTGGGCTGTAAGGAGAGGTACTGAAGCCTACAGAAGGCAGGAGGGAGGAGATATGGTACACATACACATTCACATGTGCATACATCACATACACATACAAGCAACTGAACACCATCGTATGTGTGTCAGTGTACACATACAGACATGTACACACAAGGAAAATATGTACATACCACACATACAGAAAGGCATGTGTCCTTTATATATACATGCACACATACATACCAAAGCAACGTGAGAACAAAGCCTACATCTGAAGAAACGCATCTACAGTCTGTAGTTTTCCAATTCTAACACAAAACTCAACTCTTCCAATTTTTTCCCAGTTACTTTTCATCTTCTGCCTCTGCCACCCCTCGGGCACCTCAGTGCCAAGCAGTGATGGAGGCATTACCAAATGTCTTCCTCTAAACCTACTTCCTCTCCTCCCCTTCTTCATGTCTTCCATTCACACACCAAAAGGAGTTGTCCTGTGGGACTGCTGGGCCAGAAACCTGTGAAGACGAGATGACATCTAAGCAGACAGGTTAAACGTAGCACTGGAGAGGAAGCCAAGGATTCTGTGGAGTTAGATGAAGTCTGAGAAAAGAAGCACAAGTTTATGCACAAAGAAATCAGGGGAGCTAAGAAAAAATGCTGGGGAACAGGAAGGTGGTCCACACAGCAAACCTTTCTGCTCACCTACCATGCAGTCACACTTTGTACAAAGAAAGACAGTCTTCCTTCCCCCGCAGGCATAGGTTAGGAGGACAGCTAAGACACAAAGTAAGTCAACACAGTTCTTAGGGTCCACAAACTAAGACAGCTAGTAGGTCAGAGGGGTAAGATAAGTAGGCAGTAGAGCATGGCTGCTAAAACTAATGGTAACACGGACTAAGGAGTGACACGGGGATATGTGCACGCCAGCAGTGCCACGTGAAAAGCCAGCACCCCAAACTGAGTTTATATATAGAGGAAGTATAAACAACAAGATAAAAATACTTACCAAAATGTTAACGCTAGTTGTATTTTCAAATGTATAATGAAGGTGTTTTCTTGTTACTTACATTGCTTTGTGATTTGCTTTGTTTCAGTCTAGACAAAATGACCTCCTGGAAGATAAAAGAGGGTCAGTTCTACCACAGGTTCTTCACTCCTCTAAAGTGCACATACACACGTCCAGATTAAGTCACATATGGCACAAATTCATCCTTCCGTTGTGGTCCAATTGCAAGAGGATCACCTTAGATCCTACATGCCAGGCCACATGCCTTTCTTAATCCATGCAATTATCCACCCTTGGTAATGACACTCTGCGTAACGTGGGCAAACCTTTGTCGCCCAGCCCTCCTGCTGTATTCCTCCCTCTCCTCCTCATACTTAGCTCTGGTAGAGAAATACTCTCAGAAGAAAAGTTCCTAAAATGCCTCTGAAATGAGTCTGCAGCTGGCACCCAAGGAGGCAGAAGTTCCCATGTTGTCTTCTAAGAGACCCCTTGACTCTTGTCATCTCGCCCAGTGTCCTCCCTGCCTTCACCCTCCTCTCTCTCCTTTGACCAAAGGGACAAGGGAAGGAGGCATCAAAAGGATTAGAATAAGCATAAATTATATGACTGTATGATAAAGAAACTGAAGTTTGGGGGACAGTTCTTTGCCTGAACTCACAGATCATTGGTATTAGTATAGACCTAGACACTGGCCCTGCAAGATCTCAGGACAGATTTTAATCTGTCCCCTCAGAAGACACCAGAGGCTAACAAAACACATAGTCCCTAGCTCTGCTTCAGGGCTGATGCAGAGAACTCTGAATCCTATGTACCATACACACCCAGGGTCCATGAGAAGGCATGGTTCAAGTGATATTCCAAAAATGAAGGAGCAAGAGACAGAGAATCAGGCACCATGGATGAAGGTTGGAGGTGGGGGGTGGCAAGAAAAGCAGTTTGCTGTCATTGGTTTATTTAATCTAGTGTTTCCACGGGAATTTAAATCAGATTATGTTTTCCTTCAGCTAAATTCTTATCTTCTCCCTAGCTAATCAACAAATATTTACCAGTATTTACTCACCTCTGCACTAAATTAGGTAAATATATGAAGGCTCACGGGATCTAACCTTACCTGGATGATGCTCTTAGCCCATAATGGAAAGTCCGTAGGAGCCAGATGTGAATCATGGTTCCATACTTTATTGTTTTAGGGTTATCTGAAGACATACACAAAATGAAATGAAGCCACTAGGCACATACACACACACACACACACACACACACACACACACACACAGTCGTTATTCTTATTTTAAGCAGTGTGAAGACTTGCTCCTCTAGTCACCTACTTGATTTCAACAAGCTCAACTGCAGAAGTAAAGAACATATTTTGAATAATGATCCAAAACTAACCATAATCAAGTCTGATAAACAAGGCTTACCGGTTATAGCAGAGATTGGATCCATGTGTGGTCTTTAATTGTACAACCTGTTTACTACCTGTGGGCAAGAGAGAAGTCACACCCAAAGCCTACTGCAGACACAGGAAAATCCTGCAAGTAGCATTCAGAATCAACACTGAACCTGAGACTGAAGTGGAAATAGGTCCTACCATGCCTTGCTCTTCAGTGATCCCCAGTAAAGGGGAAATACCTCAGTGTAGGTCACCTAAGGTGACATATGGTTACAAGACATGAATTCAAAATTTTAGGCCAACGATGACAATGAGCTCTAAGAGGCAACCTGTGTGATCTTTTCTTTTTGCCATATTCCTTTTTAGATTCTGTTTGCCATTGGGCTCAGTTACAACCACAGAGAATCCACCCAAGGGACATCTGTGGACTGTCTGTTTACTCTCTGTGGACTGTCTGGTTACTGAGTGGACCTTCTCAGACCACCAACCACCATCAGATATCTGAGACGCCTCAGGCAGCATTCCCAAACCTAGAACAGGACCACAGAAGACAAACACTCACACAGCTCCTCCCCACTAATAAAGTTTATATAAGAGAGAAATGTAGGCCCTGAACCCTCAGGCTACACAACAATTTGTTTACTGTGAAAGCTAAGATTTGCCACATCAGCAGTTTACTTCCAGGTCCACAGGCTAGTGTGCACAGGACAGCGGCTTCCTTCAGCTTGCTGGGCTCAGCTAGGAAACCTTTACTGTCACCTTACTCATACTCACACTGCCAGCTAGAAAAGGACCACTTATCAGGACAGAGCCTAAAATCACAACCCAGTCTACAGTGGAAGGAGTAATGGGCAGTGGTGTCTACAGACTGAAATTCTGGTTTTTGTCCTGTTGTGTACCCCTAGAAAACGGTTTAGCCTCTCTCGGATGTGAGTCTCCACCAAACTTGGCAAAAGAAGGGGTTGAGTCTCCCTATATATGCCCTGCAGCACCTGCAGCCCAGCAATGCATAACACTGCCCCAGAGCAGCTGGAAGCATGCATGAAAGCATCTTCTGTCTTCTGCTCCCAGAGTCTGAGCCACAGTGTGACTGGGAGGCCGCCTTTTCCCATTCCTATGGATCCAAAAAATTTAAAAATGCATTGTACATGGAAAGAACACAGGAGATAAAGCCAAAGCATTTAAGTTTACTCCTGGATTTACCATTTTAAAAGCTGTGAGAATTTGGGGAAATCCCTAGCCTCTTTAGACATGAAGAGGGTCTAGGGACCTGGGAACTTTAGGATTCCCCCAAAGGCAGCTCTAACCTGAAGAGATGTGTCCAATGGACGTGTCACGAGCAGTATGGGACATGGGCTTGGAGGTGGGAGGGCTCCAGGAAAGGTGCCAGAGAGGGAGTTCGTTGCAGAGCAGTTCTTCTCCCTGACAGCCCTTCTGCCCACATAACATCCGGGCACATCCCTGTCTTCAAACTGCTGGCCAGAGGGCTGGAGAGAAGAGGAAGGAGCTGCTCCAGAGGCCACTTCACACTTCCCAGCCAGGACACTCATTCCATGAAAGTGTAAAGGGCTTCTAAAGCTTCAGTGCCACCCTGTCCAGTTCCCCCAGGCCCTGGTCTGTGTATATTTTATTCTTTACAAATCATGTTAACCTTTTAATTTCAGCTAACATGAGAATTGCATAGTTTGGGCTAAAAGTTATAACAAACATGCTTAGGTCTGACCAAAGCTCCACTTACTCAGGAGCTGTAACCAAGTATCATGCTGAGGCCCCGAGGACAACTGAAAATAGTTTAGCCTCTCTCGGATGCATCACGTACCCCAGGTCAAAGAAGCTGACTTCTGTCCTTTCCTTTCCTACATGCCCTCCAACACAGCTAGCAAAGGAGGTGGGACTGTACATCATGGAACTGGAGCTGAACGTCTTCACATCAGTCTTTCCCTCCTCTCCCGCTCTGAAGATATCTGTAAGTGGAAGTTGAGTCTGCTGCAGAGACAAACCAAACTTATAAGCAACCATTTTTGTGGTTTATGAATCAGAAGCTGAATTTTCTCCATAGGATTTACCTATGATTACAGATAAGCCTTGAAGTGTCCTTTACACCACAGACTGCCACAGCTTCCTGAAGAACCCAGTTTTAGTAATTGTTGAACGATCAAGCTTTCTGACCCTCAGTTACTCGTCTATCAAATAGGAATGGTAATACCCGTTAGAGGGAATAGTTAACTAAACTCAGCTGGAAGGAAACCAGCCTTGTAAATTAAGAGATCAAAAACGCCAGTGCTAGTTCTCTTGCCTTACCTGCCACTACAAAGTAGCCACCGAGCAAGAGAATAGTGAGATACGATCTTCTGCATAACACCAGTCACCATCACAGTAATGAGCAGAGCTTATTTTAAGGTTATTTTCAGGAAAACACAGAATTACCATCATTCACACTTGACACACACACACCCCACAGCCCTTTGTATGGGGCCTGCCCAGACAGAGAGAACTGTCAAAGGAAGTACAATGAAGTTCTAATAGCCAATGTCACTGGAATCCCTGCACAGGGTCTGTTCACTCACACAATAGCTGGGCTGCACCTACAGTGTCAAGCTAAACCTCCCTCTTCTAATCATCTCAAAGGATCACTGTTCCGTCACTGTCAGTGAACAGGTCTAAGAGTCCTTTAATTCTAACAGAGTTGCTGAGCACCTATTAAGGTCCACAACCACAGCGGTCCTTCACAACCTTTGCTCCAGATACAGGAATAGTCAGGAACCAAAACTATGTCCTAATCTGTCATGCTGTGCAAGCCAAACATGTTAACAAACGTACATTATCAAGATTAAGTACATAAAGGCTATGAATCTTAAAGTAAGGCATACCAAGTCTTACAAAACCTCACACACCTGTGTTATATCCTATGACCTATCATTTCCCAACTGATGTGATAAAATCGATTACTGGCCACACAGATATCCCACTAGAACCACTTCTGATCTAAAGGGACACATTAGAAAATATGCTTGTCACACTTCATGGGATGTTAGCACAGACTGAGAGGCACAAGATTTGTCACTGACTCTTCTCTGAAGCTTGTACTGCACCCAGCATGTTGTGTCAGCTGTATTAATGAATAAAACTTTAAACATGGGTCATTACTAGGACCTATAAAAAGCCAGAAAAAATAAATAAATGAATAAATTTTTTAAAAGAAAGAAAATACCTTACGATTCTTAGAAGAATTTAAGCTTCCAAAGTCAACATGCAAGAATGAAATCCTATCACTCTGGACACCATGGATAAAACTGGAGGACATTATGTTAAATGAAATAAAACATACAAACACAAATGCTGAGAAAAGAGAAAAGAGAAAAAAGGAGGTAATAGGTACAGAAGGTACAGTTAGACAGGAAAAACGTTTTAGCAACTTATATCATGGTAGAGCAACTATCATTTATTACAATTTATTATAAATGTCAAGATAGAAAAATAGGAGCTACAAGGACACCTGAACATTCACACACAAAAATGCTAATCACTCTGATTTGATCATTTCACACTGCATGTGTGTGTCAAATTCTTATACATACAACTGTCATGTGTCAGTTAAAATGTTTACATGGATAACTGAGGATTACCTGCTTGGGTCCACCTGTGCTGAGAGGTCCCAATTTTAGAATACCATGGAGATGTAATGAATCCCTCAAAAAATGTCTCATTTTGACATATAAGGACATGAAAGAAACCACTGCAGTCTCATCATCACTTTTCCAAAAAATCATATTTTAATATACAACTTTCCTTCCTTTGAATGTTTACCAATATCATTTTACTTAGACTTTTACTAAGGACTGACGAACACATGGTAATGGGTCAGTGTGGGCCGCAGATCAGGGTGGGAACCACAGTCCCCTTCTCCCATGTGGATCATATAAATACATGCTTCCTTTCTCTACCCACAGATTGTTTCCCTATAAAACCTCAATGGCGCCTTATCTCCAAAGAAACCTAGATTCTGACTTCTTTCTCCTAAGTGTTATAGAAGGAAAAGAACATCTGGATTCAGCCGAGTTCTTGCTGTCCAAACTGAAACTAGTGGCACAAGTTCCTGAAAGCCACATCTAATCAGGATCATTTGGATCATTAACACTCTACCATAATTAACAGTCAATCCCTTATTGGTGCAGTTGTTTCAACACACAGCTGGGCGGAATAGTTTGAATGTGATATCTTAAATAATAACAATTGAGTTCCAATGACGAAAGAAGGGAGAGCTTGCTGCACTACAAACACAGAAGTGAAGTGATGCTGCCGTCCCAGAGTCAACAGAGAATTTTTGAGTTAATCTTCTAGAAGACGACTTGAGCTTGTCTCAAACCATTCACGGATCTTTCTGGCCTTAGTTTCCAAAGGCAAGTGAGGTTTTAAGGATGTATGCTTAGTGAGAAAAACAACAGAAAAGATAGCACCAGCTTCTAGACTTTAACTATTCCCTCTCCACACAGTAACAGGTATTACCATTCCTATTTGATAGACGAGTAACTGAGGGTCAGAAAGTTTGATCGTTCAACAATTAATAAATATTTGCCCAGTGCCTATATACAGGTGACACAGCTGAAAAGTAGCAAAGGGAGCACTCAAACCTAGTTATGTAAAATCAAACCATTTCCTTCCCATGACTGTCCCACTGGCTGAGGTCAGCGCTGCCACAAGACAACAAAGCACAAGGGCTAAATGGTCTATCTCTTTAGACGAACCTCTGCAAAGAAAGTTAATATTGAATTCCAATGCCTGTCTCCAGACAATTCAAAGCAGCCCCTAGTGTCACCTTAGTTATGACACTGTTGCCCACGTCACAAGTTTCTGAAAGCCACATCTAATCGGGATCATTTGGATCATTAAAACGCCACTAAAAGTGGGAGCTGAGGCCCATGTACCATTATGACTCATAGACAGGACAGAAATATTATAGCAAAGCTATCATGAAACCCAGGAGAGAAATTCTAGCAAAAGAGGAAAAGATTATAAAGTTTCAAGGTTTCCAGACCAGTAAAATCAGAAGCCACAGAGTGGGACTTGAAAGGTCTTACTCATCAGACCAAGGACTGAGATCTGTAGTTTGATTCTCATAGGCTGCTTCACAAATCTGGGACCTATGCCTCAAGCTGATTAAGGTATGTGCCCCACGCCAGAGGTTCTGGAAACAATGTCTGCCATCCACTCTGGCTGGCCATTCCCACTGACCAGCCTGCTCCACAATTGCATCAGAGAAGGGACCAGTCATACACTAGGCTGCCCATCTCAAGAATGCCAAAATCTTCATGAATGGGCCACCCTGTGCATGTAATCTCAAGGAGGTGGGGCCAACAGCTACGGGTCACATAAGTGAGGTCAAACACGACATGATGGTCTGATCAATAGATGAGTCAGGACAACGGCTATAAAACCCCAGAAGTTCCAGCGCTTCTCACATCGCCAGCATCTCCTCTCTTCACTCACCCTCCCTGGTGTATTGGGTAAGTGGGGACTTACTGATTCGCATTTCCAGCTGGCCTTCAATGGATGGGGACTCTCTCCCCTTTGGGAGTTATAGGACATCTACTTTCCTTCTGTATTGCAACCATACTAAGGGTGGAGTCAGGGAAGGGATAGGGTGCTGAGTTGTTTGGTCTTCTGCCGACAATGTAAACTCTACAAACAGATGACTGTTTCCTTCCTCTGTGGCTCACCTACAAGGGGAGTAATACTGCTAGACAGAGAGATGCTGCAGTGGCTGTCCAAAACAGCTCTTGCACTCAATGTATGGGCCACATGCACTTATGAAACTGTCAGGAGGGGCTGAGCCCAGGTCTGGAGAATGTTTCAGAAAATGTTGCAGAGTTGAGGGGCTTTGGGAGTCAAAGAAACCCAAATTCTGCAGAGTATGAATGAGAGATACTTGTGAGGTGAGGTGCTAGGACCCAACTTCCTAATAGTTATAGTTCCCTCTACCAAGCTTTACATTCAGGATGTCATAAGAGATTATCTGATGTGCAGTGTTCTGGTAGGAGATGCTGGTCCAAAGTATCTAGTTCCTTCTCCTTGTGCCCAGACAAGGCAAGAAAGACCTTGTCTATATTAATAATTAATCACTGGATCACAGCCTCATCCTGTGGGATAGGCGAAGAGTTTTAAGTGAACACTTCACCAAAAAAAGAAGGTGTCACAGTCCTTTGCCATCCCAACAAAACTCCCTACGTTGTGCCAGAAATGGCAAGATGCCCCATCATAAATAAGAGATTTCTGCTAATATTCTATTTGAACTGAGACAATCAGTGTTGGGCCTAGAAGACGCCTAAAAAAAAAAACCTTGTCTCATTTTAGGTAAGATAAGCAGCAGCAAGACAGTGGGTGATCTGTCTAAAAGTACACTGCAGAGGTCAAGCAGAGCTTGGTGGAGAATAGGTACCATTCACTTGGCTATTACAACTTGGCCAAGACTTTGGGAGAACTGACTCCGTTCCAAAGGTAGCAGTCCCAGATGGGAGTTGGAGCTCAAGAAAAGAACTTCATGGTATAAGCAGGCTGCTCTCCAGCAAGTGAGGCTGCTACCATGGATACAGGTGCATCCTTCGCAGTACCCTCTTGCGGCTGGTCCAGTGATGCTTTTCTGCTCTCCTTTCAAGGTCTCCTTAAAGAAGATGTCTCACCAGAAAAAGCAGCCCACCCCCTACCCTCCCGTGGTTTGCAAGTCCTCTGGCGGTGGAGGCGGCGGCGGTGGCTCCAGCTGTGGCGGCGGCGGCGG
>PVIR01045798.1:0-10550 GCA_004026965.1 Petromus typicus
AATAACATACAAGTGTTAAAACAGAAATGTATAATGCAAATAGTGATACATGTCTGTAATCCTAGCACTCTGTGAGGTATGAGAGGTTGATCAAAAATTCAAACCCAGGGCCAGAGATTTAATTCAGTGGTTCAGGGGCTGCCTTGCAAGCGGAAGGTCCTTAGTTCAATCTGGGTAACCACATACAACAATGCCACAGTGCTGGACATGGTGGCTCATGTCTATAATCCCAGTACTTGGAAGGCAGAGCCAGGAATACTGCTGTGAGTTCAAGGTTTGCCTGGGCTACATAGTGAGCTCAGGGCTAGCGTGCACTACAAAAGCAAGACCCTGTCTTAAAGAAAAAAAATAAATTCAAACCCAGCACAGGGATTTAGCTCAGTGGTTCCAGCTTCAGCCTACCAAGTGAAAGATCCCTAGTTCAATCACAAGGTAACCATATACAACAATGCCAGATGTGGTGACACGGCCACCAGCTATCAGTACCACATACCGCAATGCCAAGTGTGGCGGCTCAAGCCTGTAATCCCAGCACTCAGGAGGCAGAAAGTGGAGGATTGCTGTAAATTTGAGGCTCACCTGTGCTACATGGTGAGCTCAGGGCCAGCCTGAACTACAAAGTGAGACCCTGTCTCAAAAAAACACAAAAAACAAAAAACAAAATTTAGCATTCCATTTTGAACATTTTCGTATTACTGTGGGTTTTAGCTTGCATTTCCCTAATTGCCAGAGTTTACTGGCCAATGTACATATTACAGACTGTTGTGTTCCCTATTTAAGTTCTAAACTCTTGTACCTCAGATTTTAACTGTATTTGAGATATGGAATTAAAGAAGCAACAGTTCTTTGAGACAGGATCTCGCTTTATTCACACTGGCTCTGAGCTCACTCTGTAGCCCAGGCGAGCCTCGAACTGACAGCAGTATTCCTGGCTCTGCCTTCCAAGTGCTGGGATTATAGACATGAGCCACCAGGCCCAGCACTGTGGCATTGTTATGTGGTAACCCAGATCGAACTAGGGACCTTCATCATCAAACTAAGGACCTTCCACTTGCAAAGGAGGTGAAATTAGTAGAGCCCAGCTCAGGAATGGTGTCCTTCCAAGCAAAGGAAGAGACAGTGGGACTGTCTATCCATAGAGGAAAGGCCATGTGAGGGCCCAGAAGAAGACAGCTAGTCACAACCTAAGGAGAAAAGTTTCAGGAGAAGCAAATTTGCCTACACTTTCATCTTTGACTTCTACTTTGCTAAATGGTATTAAAATAAGTAAGACACTCCAGGACACAATACTTTGTTATGGCAGCCTCAGAAAATTAATAGCATTACATTCTCTCTTTTTTTTTTTTTTGGTACCAGGGATCGAACTCAGGCCCATGTGCTTATCAGGCAGGCACAGAACCACTGAGCTACATCTCCACCCTCTACCTTTTGTAAAGGGCTTTATGAGAGTCCTGGAACACTTTTAGAACTAGTGCTATAAATTTATTAAATTTACTTTGAATCCTACAAATCAATATAATTCAAATTGACCAGGTGTGATGGCACATGCCTGTAATCCCAGCAATCTGGGAGTTTGGGGCAGGAAGACCACTACACTGAGCCCAGCCTGGGCAGCCCAGTGACATTTAACAGGACTTTGTCTCAAATATCCAATACTATAATTTTAAAAAAAAAATTACTTACCAGCCAAAGAGTATGAAAATATTTAAGATTATTTTTCCAAATATCTAAGATAATTACAATTTTCAGAGGGAATAAGCAACACATAAAAGAAACAAGCTCTGTGTGTGTGTGTGTGTGTGTGTGTGTGTGTGTATGTGTGTGTGTGCACGCGCGCACGCGCACGCGTGCGCAGGGAGGAGGTCTGACAGATTGAACTGAGGGCTTCTTTTTAGCTTTTATTTTGACATATGATCTTGCCAGGTATATTAGTGCACTCCTAGGAAGCTAAAAAGCAAGAAGACTAAAAGTTCGAGCCAAGCCAGGGCAATTTATTGTCCCAAAGAAATTCTGTCATAAAATTAAAAATACAAAGGGCTGGATGGAGCCCGGGATAGTAGTGTACGCCTGTAATCCCAGCATTTGGGAAACTGACACAGGAGGACTGCTCTGAGTTCAAAGCAAGCCTGAACTACATAGCAAGACTGTCTCAACAAAACAAAACAAAACAAAGGTACAGGGAGGCTATGTCTGACTCAAAAGTGAAAGTTTTGATTCTTAGTACAAAAAAGAAAAGTAAGGAAAACACAAACACCAAAAAGTCTGGAGATGTAGCTCAGTGCCAAGAACTTGGGCTAATTCCCTGCTCTCTAGGGAAAGTTGGGAGGGCTCACTCTTCTAAATCATCTCCCCTCTCCCACCCTATCTGTCTCTATAGGATCTGCCTATATAGTTTAGGCTCTGTTTGAACTATGTAGTAAAAGCTGGTGTTGATTCATAGCAAACCTCCTACCTCAATTTCCTGAGTGCTCGGATTATAGATATCCGCTCCCACACCTGTGAAGTTCAGCTTTTCTCATCTTTTTTTTTTTCCTTTTTTCTTCATATTATGGATTGAACCCAGGGTCTTTGCACTGACCCACCATAATTCCAGATCTCTGCATACAGTATTTTAATAGCATTTGGAAATTTTGAATGGTACATGTGGGAGATTTAATAGAAATCAGTCACAGATCCAAATGTCACTCTGGAGCTGAGGATTTAGCTTAGTGGTGCCACACCTGCCTCACAAATGCAAGGTCCTAAATTTGATCTCCAGTACTGGAAAAAACAAAAGCAAAACAAAAACCAAATGTCATTCTGAACCATAAGCCCAAGTAATTAAGAGGTCTCACATGCTGTAGGAGTAAAGGACACTGGCCTCGGTCCTCCAGGATTTATTGGTGGGAGGGGTGGCATGATGGGTGGTGAGGATCTTGACTGTATCTTCACTTCCACAGGCGATCCAGGCATTGCTGGGACCCTTTTCTCAGAACCAACTGCAAAGAAAATAAATGGAGGTCAGACTTTCCTATCAGACAATAAAAGTAGTAAAATCAACTTGGAATACCAACATAATTTCTTATAGAATTAAGAAGTAAAGAGCATACTTAGTATAGAGATTGAAATGTAGGCTCCAAAAAAAGATATGTCCCCTTTGAAAAGGGCCTTTGAAGCTGTAACTAAAGCAAGGCTCTTCAGAGAGGAAGATGACCCTGAATTATCTGGATGGGCTCGAAACCCAGTCGGAATGGTGTCATTCAAGAGAACAGACACATATAGAGAGGGAAATGGACGGGAAGAGAATGACGAAGAAACAACCATGTGATAAAGAGACAGAGATGAGAGCAATATATCTATGAACAAGGACTACCAAGGAATTGGTAGTAACCATCAGAAGCTAGAAGACAGCCATGAAACCAGAGGTCTCAGGAAGAAGTCAGCTCTGCTCTTACTTTGATGCTGATTTTGAACTTCTGATCTCCTACACTGTGCAAAAATAAAATTCTATTGTCATGAACCACCCAACATGACTGACTTACTCTGTCAACCCTAGCAATTATAACAAGGGAAGAAGGGTAACACAAACTCAAAGTAAAAATTTAGAGAAGGGATGAAACCAAGTCACAAAATTGGCTTACTCAAATGCATACTTTTCAAAAAAAGAATGAAATTAGTATAGAAAAAGAGCTAATATAGGAACTATCTAATCTGGCAAGCTTCAATAAAACGAAACCAAACTACAAGGCTTCAACTGACTGCATGACACAGAGACTACTACAATTAAGTACCAAATATATACACCAACTATGCTAGGAAAAATGGTGGAGTCAGTATTCTAACATTAGGCATATAAATGTCACCTATGACATACACTGTTAAAAAGAGATGAAAAGTAAAGGTGTTTCTGAACTACACACAGGCTATTTCACATTTGAGGCTAATTCATAATAAACAGCTGCCTGGTAAATTTAAAAGGTGGCAAGCCCGTTGTGGTGGCACAGTGCCTGTAATCCCAGCAGTAGGGAAGCTGAGATAGGAGGAACATTGAGGGAAGCCTATGCTACATAGTGAATTCAAAGCCAACCTAAACTGCATAGTGAGATTCTGCCTTTAAAAGAAAAACAGAGAACAAAATTCCAAAATTAGATTAATTTAAAATTGGATTATGGTTCACATGAATAAGACCAGTATCTTTTTCTAAAATGCTAATACATATTTTTAAGAAGTTGCTCTGCAGGCCAGGGATGTAGCTCAGTAGTTCTGATGTCTACTTGGCAAGCACAAGTTCTGGAGTTTGATCCCGGTACCATATAGCATAATGCTGGGTGTGGTGGCTCATGCCTGTAATCCCAGCACTTGGGAGGCAGAGGCAGGAGGAACGCTGTGACTTCAAGGCTGGCATGGGCTACGCAGTGTTTAGGGCAAGCCTAAACTACAAGTGAGACCCTATCTCAAAAAAACTAAAAAAAAAAAACAAAACTAAACTAAACAAAAAAAAGAAAGAAAGAAACTGCTTTGCACTTTGGGAGTCACTGTCTGGCCTCCTGCAGGGCCTCAGGAGGGTGGCCTCAGTGGCCAGCAGAAGCAAAAAGCACTGATCAGTTGGTAACTTTTCTAGCAGTTCTGCTGCTCATATAAATACAGATGAATGAGGACCCACTAGGAAAGTCACCTGGCCAGCAGTCCAGAGCTGATGATGCAGGCCACACTTGAGTGTCTGCAAACATGATGAAGAGGAGGACACCGCATAAATGTGGATTCGTGGGGACATGGGTACTCTAGTGGAAGGCTTTGGATGTGCACGGCCAGCTCATTTATGTAAAAACACTTCTTCTAAAACACTGGAGCAATGTGTGACCAAGCAAGCCTATGTCCCAGAAAAATATCATAAGCTGCAGGATGGATGAAGAAAGGGCTACAGTCCTGTCACCAGTGGAACAGAACTGTCCTGACCAGGAGCCATAAATCCTTCTTTGTATCTTATAAAGTACAATGGACTTGACTGTGTTTATGGACTAAAACTTAATAAAGATGTAAAGACTAAAATTTAGTAAAGATGAAAGACACACTCAAAAGAAAATATTTTCTGCAACTCCCCAAGAATTGCAACATCTCGAATGAGTGATGCATACTTAGCAGACACAATGACCAGTAAAGTGGGAGAGTGTATGTGTGAGACAGATGACAGCTCTAAAGAAGAATGGAGGGGAATGGTCTTAGCATAGGCACCTGACATGACAGAGTTTTACATCACTTATGAGAAAGACCCTGTTCTGTGCATGTACCAGCTCCTAGATGATTACAGAGAGGGCAACCTCCCTATCATGCCTGATTCTAATGATTCACACCCAGCAGAAAGGGAAGCAGGTGGAGTCGTGGATGGCCTGGTAGACAAACAAGTGAAATACACCAGAGAAGATGGCCCAAAAAAGGACTGGTGTGGTCATTCATCAAGTAGAAGCTAAATCATCTTGTCTATTTCACGTTTGATGATGATTTCCATATTTACATATATGATTTAGTGAAAACATTCCAGATGTCATGGGCAAACTTTGCCAAATTTGTGTAACTACTAAATGTATAGACATTTAAAAACAGTTACCTGCAGGTAACTACTGCTACCTATTGTTCTGGCTACTTACTAGGATAAGGCATGAGGATCCCTTAGGTCCGGAAATTAAAGGACAGCCTGGGGAACTTGGTGTGACTCAAACCTGGAATCCTCCTCCCAAGCCTCCCAAGCATTTATACTACATATGTGTGCTGTCATACCTGAACTTAAAAAAAAAAAAAAAATTAAGTAGCTTTTCCCTACATACTAGCTTTTTCTTTACATACTAGGTTGATAATAGGTCAACTTTAAATTGAGCTATATTTTTCTCTAACTCCAAATCTTTCACTTAAGTGCCACATATTTAACCTCCAGTAATTGCTCTATTCAAGTGAAAATGCAAGGGACTAGGCAGCAAATGTTCAAACATGAACATTAAGCCAAAGCTTGCTTTCTGAGAGACTTATATAAAGATGAAACACCAGAGGGCTGAGGATTCAGCTCAGTGGTGTCATGCCTGCCTCAACAGTGCAAGGTTCTGAGTTTGATCAAGGGTGGTATACAGATGATGTAACAACTGAACACAGCTTGGTACATTCATGGGACCCTTCCTAATGAGAAAATTATACCTGGGCCAAGGATTTAGCTCAGTGGTTCAAGTGCCTGCCTTCCAAGTGCAAGGTCCTGGGTTCCATGCTCAGTAACCCCATACAACAATGCAGAGTGTGGTGACTCACACCACCAGCAATCAGTACCACATACCACAATGCAGGGTGTGATGACTCACACCTGTAATCCCAGCACTTTGGAGGCAGAGGCAGGAGGGCTGCTGTGAGTTCAAGGCTGGCCTGGGCTACATAATGAGTTCAGGGCCAGCCTGTACTACAAAGCGGGACTCTGTCTCAAAAGGGGGGAGGGCAGTACTCTGAGGACCACATTGCCCATGTGGTCAGCTCTTGTCTCCTCTCTGTTCAGGACATTTTCTCTGTGAAATTAATGGTCATCCATCCATTTATGGACTCAAGAGCTGTCGAGCTTGCCTTTTTCTCCCTGAAAATGTTTTCTCAATTCCCTTCAAAGAACATTTGATCCACTTCCAGCTCTTCCATCTGGGGCCTAGCTTTCTGGAGTGGGTCGGGGAGAAGGGAAGAAGGGACTGACAGTAGTCTTGTACTGTGGTGTTGTGTTTATTATGCACCAACCTACAGGGAGCCTTTCTTCAGGCCACGAAAGCCCTGAGAGGGCTTAGCAGTGAGATGTATTTTAATATTCAGCACTTGGCAGGATAAAACTGGAGCAGTTTAGTTGCACAACACTGAACTGTATGCTGTTTCCAACTGAAAGCAGGGCAAAATGCAGCCTCGACAATACTATTTACATATTATTACCCAATTCCTGTATACTTCACTGTCCATAAACCTTCAACACTAGTCTTGATCCACTTGTTGCAAGCAATAATAAAGCATAAAGGCTGGGGATTTAGCTTAGAAGCACAGCACAGCGCCTGCCTGCCTGCCTGCCAAGGGCAAGACCTTGACTTTGGTTCTGATACCATATATATATATATATATATATACACACACACACACAGTAAGAAAAGTAGAGTTACAGGAACTGAGAAATTTGGTATGAATCTTTGTTCTGCTACTTATGACCTATGTGGATTTTAGCAAATCATTTCTCTTTTCTAGGTCTGTTAGTTTTTTGGTCTAGGCCTAATTTTTCAACAGCTATAATGAGTGATAAGAACTACATGGCAGGAAAGAAAAAGATAAAAGGTAATGCCTAAACATATTAGGGATAAAGTAGATATTTAGTGAACAGGAATGGTAATTATAATATGAAAATATTAGTGTCAAGTTCTGGATCTGCTGTTTACCTAGACATATGACTTATGTTCAACTAAATATTAACCTTTTCCTATGGAAAATGAGTATACCACTAACAATTTTTCCATTTAACTTCAGGTGTATCATGTGAAATGATCCAAAAATCAACAGTTGCAAAGATGCAAATGCAATATAAGGTATTATTTTTCTTATAGACTGTGTGATATGAATGTACTTTATAGTGCGGCAGAGCTATTCAAACTATGTACAATTTGACAAATTCAATAGATGGTCAGATGATGGATAAGGAGTATGCACCAAAGAAGAGAGCTACGATATGCCTTTATGCCATCACTGTTACGATGACTTCCTTTTTTTTTTTTCTTTTTAAGATAAAGTCTCGGGGCGGGGGAGTTAGCTCAGTGGTTCCAGCACCTGTCTTGCAAGCGTAAGGGCCTGGGTTCGATTCCCCAGCAACCACATACAATACTGGGCATGGAGACTCACACTCAGCAGCAACCAGTACCACATACCACAGTGCCGGGCGTGGTGGCTCACGCTTGTCATCCCAGCACTTGGGAGGCAGAGGCAGGAGGATTACTGTGATGTGAGTTTGAGGCTGAGCTCGGGGCCAGCCTGAACTACAAAGCGAGACCCTGTTTCAAAAAAAAAAAAAAAAAGATAAAGTCTCACTATGCTGTTCAGGCTGGCTTTTGAACTCACTATGTAAAGCAGGCTGACCTCAAACTTGCAGTGATCCTCCTCATGTCAGGTTCCTGAGATCTAGGATTATAGATATGTGCCAGCAAATTTAGCTCTTTTCTTAATTTTTATAAAACCAGTATATATGTGTTATTTGTAGCTGGACTTTGAAATCACATCTTGAACACTTTGAAGAAGAAAAGATTTTCCTTTAACTGTGATTTGAGGTCATAAAAACCACTGATTATAGTATTAAGCTGCTGTAATGACTTCAGTCATAAAGACCCAATATATATTCACAGAAAATGAAAACATTACTTAGTTTTGTCATAGAATTTCAACTCAATTCTAAATACAGATTCAAGGTCATGGACAATGAGTTTGTATTTTGAATATGTAATATGGAGATATATAAAAATTAAACATTCACTTTTAAAAATCACTGATGCCTTAACACCTAGATACATAAAGCTAAACTGGATGAACCAATGTGAAAAAGTATGTCCAAATAATGACACTACTTCTTCATCCAATACTGCAACACACTAAGCATGTCACAAAAACAGAAAATTGTTAAAAGAGAAAATAATAATATCCTCTGTGACCAGCAGTGATATCTTTCCCCATAAAGGAATTTTAATGAAGCAAACATGAAACTAAAAGGTAGAGCAATTCTGTACCTACAAAAGAAAGTAATAGTGGGGCCGGGGACTTAGCTCAGTAGTTGCAGAGCCTGTCTTGCAAGCTTAAGGACTCAGGTTCAATCCCCTGGTAACCACATACTACACTGGATGTGGAAACTCACGCCCAGCAGCAATCAGTACCACATACCACAGTGCCGGGCGTGGTGGCTCATGCCTGTAATCCCAGCACTCGGGAGGCAGAGGCAGGAGGATTGCTGTGATGTGAGCTGGAGGCTGAGCTCAGGGCCAGCCTGATCTACAAAGTGAGACCCTGTCTCAAAAAAAAAGAGAAAGTAATAGTGATCATATACATTGATAAACATCCCAGAGACATGTTATTTAAGAATTTTCTATGATAAACTGTCGACAAATAGAGAGTATTTATAAATTCCTTTTTCCCCTAAAGTTTTAAAAACTTACTATCAAGCTGGCATAAGAAAGGTAAATAACAGAAGTATAAATACAAGCTTTAAAAAGAAAGGCCGGGGATTTAGCTCAGTGGTTTCTTCCAACTTCTACCTGGCAAGCTCAAGGTCCTGAATTTGACCCCTGGTAATCACACACCACAACATTGGGTGTGGTGGCTCATGCCTATGATTCTAGCACTCAGGTCACAGAGGCAGGAGGATTGCTGTGAGTTCAAGGCTTGCATTAGCTACTTAGTGAGCTCAAGGCCAGCCTGAACTACAAAGTGAGACTCTGTCTCAAAAAAAAAAAAAAAAAATCAAATTAGAAATCAAAGAATTTGGGCCGGGGAGTTAGCTCAGTGGTTCTGGCGCCTGTCTTGCAAGCGCAAGGGCCTGGGTTCGATTCCCCGGTAACCACATAACAATACTGGGTGTGGAGACCCACACCCAGCAGCAACCAGTACCACATACCACAGTGCTGGGCGTGGTGGCTCACGCCTGTCATCCCAGCACTCGGGAGGCAGAGGCAGGAGGATTGTGATGTGAGTTGGAGGCTGAACTCAGGGCCAGCCTGAACCACAAAAGTGAGACCCTGTCTCAAAAAACCTAAAAAAAAAAAGAAATCAAAGGATTTGATGATTGATGACATGTGGAGGATAAAGGAACTGTAGAAGTCAGGGCAACACCTGGAATTATAGACCAAGATAAAAGACACTAGATGGAGAATATGTTAGAGTAGAGAAATGACTTCAGAGCACAACATATGCTTTTCCCCGCTGAAGGTAATGAGGATTAAACCCAGGGCCTTTTCATTAAGCTACATCCCTGATCATTTCTTATTTTGAATCAGGGTTGTGCTGTGGTGGGCTGGGCTTGAACTTGTTCTCTTCCTGCCTCTACTTTCCAGTGTGCTGGGATTTACAGGCTTGTGCCACTGTGCCCAGTTGATAATAGTTTAGCAAGTGCAGATACTTTTTGTTCAATTTTATTTTGGGGAGATAGAGTCTCATTACATGATCCAGGCTGGCCTTAAACTCAGTATATAGCCCAGGCTGGTCCTAAACTCATAACAATACTGCCTCAGCCTCCCAAGTGATGGAATTACATACATGTATCACCATGGCCAGCTAAGAGCAGATAATTTGGGCCAGGCATTTAGTTCGGTGGTTCTGCACCTGCCTTGTAAGTACAAGGTCCCAGGTTTGATCCCTAGTAACCATATACCACAGTGCCAGGCACGGTGGCTCATGCCTAGAAGCCCGGCACTTGGGAAGCAGAAGCATAGGATTGCTGTGAGTTTGAGGTTGGCCTGGGCTACATAGTGAGCTCAGGGCTGGCCTAAACTACAAAAGTGAGACTCTGACTTTAAAAAAAAAAAAAAAAGAGAGAGAGAGAG
>PVIR01045799.1:0-10557 GCA_004026965.1 Petromus typicus
TCTAATCTACACAGCTGCAATTTACTGAGCACTTACCCTGAGTTTGTAGGTACATACTAAGGACATATTGGTCAGACATACTAGAAAGTATTGCTATTTCCTATAGCAGGAATTATTATTCTTTCAATAAGTTCAGAAATGTGAGAGTATTTTTCAGGAGTAGTTTTGCTTTGTTGGGTCCAGTGATCTAATAAACTCTGGAGCAGTTTGAATTTCAATTTTTTTTTTTTTTTTTTTTTTTTTTTTTTTTTTTTTTTTTTTTTTTTTTTTTTTTTTTTTTTTTTTTTTTTGAGACAGGGTCTCACTTTTGTGGTTCAGGCTGGCCCTGAGCTCAGCCTCAAACTCACATCATAGCAATCCTCCTGCCTCTGCCTCCCGAGTGCTAGGATTACAGGCATGAGCCACCACGCCCGGCACTGTGGTATGTGGTACTGGTTGCTGCTGGGTGTGAGTCTCTACACCCAGTATAGGTATGTGGTTACCGGGGAATCGAACCCGGGTCCTTGCGCTTGCAAGACAGGCGCCGGAACCACTGAGCTAACTCCCCGGCCCCTTGAATTTCAAATTTTTTGAGCCACTGTATGAATCTAAATCTTTAGACTCCCATGAATTGATCATAGATTAATCTCAAGGTATACCTCGATTCCATACTTCCTATTTATCAACCTTTTCTATGTATCAGTATTCCCTGATACATTGTTGATAAGTATGATCAGTGTTTAAAATTGATGGAGAAATAAGGTCTTTCCATGACAAAGAGCACCTCCATGACATGATCACCAAATCAATACACCAAAATATTCTAAAGGATATCTTAGAAAGACACAATGGAGCCATAATGCCAAAATATCTAATGAGAAAAATATACCAGGTATGGTGAGAAATTATGTATAAGGGAAATTTTAAAAAGGAATAAACAATAGGAAAATAAAGCAAGGACAGGAATAATACCCTTCAATAGTAAATCTCATTGTGAAGAGTCTCAACTTCTTAGTTGGAAGGCACAGACTGACAGATTGGATCAAAAACCAAAAACCCAACAGTATGCTGAAGACAAGAAACACAGTTAATCCCAACAGAAATTCATAGGCTAAAAGTCAAAGGATGTAAAACAATATTCATGCAACAAGAGACCAAAAACAGGCGGGATCATCTGTCTCATTTTTAGATTGAGTAGACTTTAAGTCAAAACTAACCAGAAGACCCAAAGAAGGTCACTGCGTACTAGTTAAGGGAACAATTCAATACGAAGAGATGACAATTACAAATACACGAAAAATGTTCAACATCTCTGGCCATTAGAGAAATGCAAATTAAGATTTGAGGTTCTGAGATTCCATCTTACTCCAGAAAGAACGGCTAACAACAAGAAATCAGATAGTAACAAAGACTAAAGAGAGGTTCTACTTTGTTCATAAGAATATAGGCGAATACAACCACCAGGAAAATTAATGTAGACATTCCTCAAAATACTAAAAGTAGAAATTTCATTTTATCTAACCATTCCCCTTCTCAGTATCTTCCCCCCAAAATTAAAGACATTCTATTACAATGATACATACATATCCATGTTTGTAACAGGAAAACTCGTAATAGCTAAATATTGGAAATGGCCTATATGTCCAGCAATAGATGAATAGATGAAGAAAACTTGATATTTATACACAATGGAATACTACTCTGCAATAAAGAATAAACTTGAGTCAGTTGTAGGAAAATGGATGCACTTTTAGAGACCATATGTTAAGTGAAATAAATCAGATACAGAAGCTTAAAGATCACATGATTTCTCTTTGTATAAGAAACCCAAAGTGTAAATAAGTTAAGGAACAAAGAAAAAGATAGATAACAGGATACAAGATTGATCATTTGCAATGTGAAGGAGACAGAGAAGGGAAGAGGGAAGGAGGGAAAATAAAAAGAATTAAGATGTGTTATATACATATAACAACTTCCCACAATTAATATAGTCATTGTTTACTGCAAACATATACTGACAAAAATAAAGCTTTTAAAAAGATTACTCATACCCTCACTTCTGTCACATTACACTTGTTAGAAGTGGGAAAGTACAGGCCATGTTCAAAGGAAAGAAAATTAGATTCCACCTTTTGAAGAGTAGGATAGAAAAGAATTTGTGCGTACTTATTCAAACTGCACACCCTTCTAAGAATTCAGAGGAAGTGGCTTGCGCTGCAGAACTGGCAGGAAGGGGAAAGGCCAGGGCTGCATCCGCGTGGATGACCAGGTCATTATCAATACCAGCTGCATCCAGCTCAAGCTCACGCTCGCTCTCTCTCAGCATGTAAAAGAATTTGTGCATAGTTATTAAAACTACACACCCTTCAAAGAATTCAGAGGAAGTAGCTTTGCACTACAGAACTGGCAGGAAGAGGAGAGGGCTGGGTGGCATCTGCCTGAATGACCAGGTCATTATCTCCGTTTCTGTGGCTTATTCCAATATATTTAGTTGGGCCTCAGTTTCTCATCTGGAGAACTAGGAAAACGTCTTCCCAGGCTCTATCGACTATGTTGAGTCTCTCCCCCTCCACTGCCTGCGAACTCCTACTGAAGCCCTGTCTCCCAAAGTGCTGCTATCTGAGGAGGTTCCAGGAGGTCGTGTGGGTACCTTCAGAATGGGATTAGTGCTTTTATAATCAGAGACACTGGACAGCTTGCTCTTTTCTCCCACAAACCCCTCAAAAGACTTGAGAATAAAGTCACGTGAACACTCAATAACATTGTCGACAGTTTGCCACTTGCAAACCAAGCTAAGAGGCCTCAGGATGAAACTTACCCTGCTGTTACTGGATCCCATACTTCTCAGCCACCAGAACTCTGAGAAACTCTGTCTCTGCTGGTTAAGCCTCACAGCTATGATGTTTTCCTGCAGCAGCACACACTGCCAGCTCTGGTATAAGGGCAAAAGCAACCTCAGGTAGAGTACGAGTTTTAAATAAGAAGCATAGAAATGAGACTGGGATAAGGACTTTGCTGAGTGGACTGGATATGGGTGACTAGATTTTTTTTCTCTAAAAAAATCGTGCCCTCTCCCCAACTCCTCCCGTGTTCATGTTATCTCCAGGCACCAGGGACTCTCTCTGCCTGTGATCCTGCTGGTGAGACAAGGAGTGCGGGGCGAGGGACAGACACATGAGATGGCAGTGCGGTCACCCTATATGTCAGTGACAGAAATTAGGCTGGAGAAATCCAAATAGGTTTCCCCAGCCCAGGAATGCGATAAAATCCAGAAGGAGTGGGGTAAAATCAGAAAGCAAAGCAAGAGGAAAGAAGCGAGATGGTTTGGTGGCAGAAGCTGCCCATCTGTGGCATGTTTTCCCTTGAAAAGCTCAGATGAGTAGAAATGATGATCAAAAATTTCAGGAAAAGTGGGGCCGGGGATTTAGCTAAGTGGTTCGGCACCTGTCTTGAAAGCGCAAGGGCCCAGGTTCGATCCCTGGTCACCATATTCCATACTGGGCGTGGAGACTCACACCCAGAAGCATTCAGTACCACATACCACATTGCCAGGCGTGGTGGCTCATGCCTGTAATCCCAGCACTTGGGAGGCAGAGGCAGGAGGATTGCTGTGATGTGAGTTGGAGGCTGAGCTCAGGGCCAGCCTGAACTACAAAGCTAGACCCTGTCTCAAAAAAAAAAAAATTCAGGAAAAGTAAAATAGAGCACTTCATGGAAATAGGAAATAGATCATAAGAATATAAACCCACATCTGAAATGACAGAAAGATCTTGGTACTTTTATAAGCTACAGAACTAAGCAGGCCTCTCTCCACCTCTGTGGGGCCACTGGGTTGACCTGAGTCAATGTCCCTTTAGGCATAACTCACTTGGTTACTCTGGAGCTTTCCTCTGCCTGTCTTGGACTCATATTTCCCAATAAGAAGAGATGAGATCTAAATCCATGGCTCCAACCTGGGACCACTAAAGTGAAAGCACTTGTAGAAGAAGGTTTGTCCTCAAGCAATTTCCAAAATGGGAAAAAGTCTGGTGGGAAGTGTCCGTTTACCACCCGGCCCTGCAAAATCAAGCGCAAGCTCACAGGGCATCTTGTCCTGGCTGGCTGGGGCCAGCCGCTGCATGTGGAAAGCCAGGCTGTCTCCTACTGACCAAGGCTCCGCTCAGGAGTCAGCTGTGGTATCTCTCACCAACAAAACTAGAAAGCAGAAATTTTTCTTGAAAAAATTTTAAGCAGACGAAATACTTTAAAATCAAATTCTGTGGGGAAGGTGGACAGCAGCCCTCCTTTGTGGCAAAAACCTGAAAACCATAGAATTAGACACCCTCCGAGTTCTCTCCCGCCTGTGGTCCCTCCCCGCTGCTCGGAGTGTTTCAGTCTGCCGTGGCCTTCCTACTCCTCTCTCAGCTAGGAACCTCGTGTGCCTCAGGAGTCGGCACCAATGACCATCTGGATGGCTTCCTGCCACCTGGGTCCCCAGGTCCACCTCCTCCACAGCACCTGGAGCTTCCAGAATTCTGCATGGTGCCCAAGACCTGGGCAGAAGTTGTCCAAGTCCCTCTTACCCCACAGCACAAGATGACACATGCCTTCCCCAGAGGCGGATAGACATTGCCACCAGGTCCTGGGCTGTCATGTTCCTCCCAGCTTCGTGGCACCGATGCCTCTATGTCTGTGCCATGTACAGAATAATCATCCCTTCAGATCGTGTGAATTCATGGGAAGTGCCTGAGCTCAGTGGAGCCTGGTGGAAGCAGAGCTGCCCCTTGACACGGGGCAGACACTGACCTGGGCCAGGAGAGCAGGTGGGTGCCGGACGTCACAAGAGGCAGCTGCTCTCACCTTGTACTTGTGCCAACAGTCACTAGAGCAGAGCTTCTGCTTAACATGCCTCTGCCTTTCTACCCACCCTTTCTGGGTAGAAAAAAAAAAACAACTCACCCTCACACTTGGGACTGAAAGAAAGGAAGTAACATTTTTTGACTGCCTCCTTTCAATTTCCTGAAATCAGTCTCAGAAATGCTTTGGTTGGGTGAAGTTTTAAAAAAGTAAAACTTACAGTTATTAGCATTGCATAAATCCATGAACTGCTTGCCATAGATGTCATATTGCCGTTCACAGCAGTCAGAATTGCACGAACGTTAGACTAACGGGGTAGAAAGCTTTATTTGATTCCATCCCTGGGTTTTGTTCGTGTAAGTTCATTCTCTGACCCGATCGCTTATCTGCTAGCAACCTGAAGTACAGGAGCTCAGCCTGTCTGCTCCACAGCCCACTTGTACTGGGGCAGTGCAGTCAGATGTCGGAGGGAAGAAAATACCTGAAAATAGCTGGTGAGAGACAAGGTTTATTAAGTCTTAGAAACAGGTGCTAATGGAGAAGTGTAGGGTTCACTGTGACTTATAAATGAGGGAGTGTCTACAAGCAGTGAGAATGGACAGGCCCACAAAGGGGTGTGTGTGTGTGCGCGCGTGCATACATGCACACATGTGCATCTGTGTGATACTGGCAATTGAATCCAGGGCATTTGCACTGAGCTACATCCACAGCTCTTTCTTACTTTTATTTTTTATTTTGAAATAGGATCTCATTGAGTCACTAGCTTGCCCAGGCTAAGCTTGAACTTGAGTGCTGGGATTATAGCTATATGCCACCAGACCAGCCAGGAATACTCTTTACCAGTGGCACTTGGGAAATCCAACAGCACTGCCCAGCAAATCTTACAGAAGATGTGTGTACATAGCAATGGTATTGCCTAGCAAATCCACACCCCGTAGCAGGCCTGAACAGCCAGATCCAGCATAACCCAGGCCTCCCAGCATAACCCACAGGGACGAGTACCCAGCTCCATGTCCCCAGCTGTTTGGGTGGTGTCTAGCTAAATGAATCGCTCGGCAGAGGGTTACTGCAGGAGCAGGGTTATAGATTAAACCACAAAGCAGTGACATCATAGGTTGTTTTGCTTTGCTGTATTTTAAGGAATATCTGACTTAGCATACAGGTAAGAAGTAGCTCCTTCCAATAACACTGGTCTGTCTGGTTTTCAGTGTCCTTTAGATAACACTTACCTGGACAGCTGAGTCCCCGTCTACTGGTATTGTTCCCTTGGCTTGACAAGGGTCTAGGAGATGTAAAAGAAGCATTTTAGGAAAATGATGTTAAATATCCTCAGGTTTTTAGGGACAGTACAGCCTCCTACTCTGTTTTGTCCCTCCTTTTATTGAGGGGAAGAGGAAAATGTTGCACAAGGTCGTGAAGGTCCTTGCACAAGACAAGTCACAGTCTGTGAGCCCAGGATGCCATGCCTGCAGGAAGACTCTTCCTGGATTACTTACCAGAGCGAAATCATCTCCCCAACCTGACCCAACCGAACCTCATCCACCGAGGCTGTTAGGAAATCTGATGCATCTATGCACTAAATAGCCGGTCTGATTTCCTCACAGAATAGTCTCTACATTTACATCTGACGGTGCTAAAATCCAACCCAAAGAGGAGCAGATTGGCTTTCCCTGACTTTTACCCCAAATTAGAGTTTTTATAAGATACCCGCTTCTGTAGAACTTGGTGTGCTCTGGGTACTTACTGTGTTTGGTGCTAAGGGAAGAGCAGAGAATAAGACGGACCTTGTTCCTGTCCTCGTGGATTTAACAGCTGTGGAGGAAACAGACAGTCAGACTTCACTGTCCAACTTTGTCATACCCTGCTGCGTAGTCCAGGCCCACCTTGATCTTAGCCATCAGATGGCCATCCTCTTGCCTCAGGCTCCCAAGTGCTGCGATTAGAGGCGTGCGCCACCAGGCCCAGCTGCTTTTGAGACATGGTCTTGCCAGGTTGCCCAGGCTGGCCTTGAACTCATGATCATCCCATCTCAGCCTCCTGCGTAGCTGCGATTACAGTCAGATGACATCCTGCCCTCAAGGTGATGATCTCTATAAATGAGAAGTGGGAGGTTTCACAAAACAGCTAGTCTAGATGGATGAGGGCGTCCATGAGGAGAGGACATTCGACTGGACATGAAGGTTAAGTAGGAATTGGGCACCTGAAGAAGCAGAACGCGATGCATGGAGAACCCTCAGAACTGCAGAAATGAGGGAGAGATTGTCCACAAAGCGAGTGTACATCTGAGCTGACTCGCAACTCAGCTCGACCTCTGCAGGACCCTTGGGCTTCCCTACCCCACGTCTCATTCTGAGACCCCACTGTAAGAAGGAACTTAAACATTTGGAGGAACTAAAGGTTGAGTCGCGGAACATGAGAGGCATAATGCAGGAGAGAAAAGATTTCTGACGAGTTTAAAAACACAGGCAGGGTCCAGGTTACTCAAATATGGTATCCTGCAGTAGAAACACCGCACAAAAAGAACAAAAGGAAGCCATTCAGGGTAACTAAGCCAAGAGAATGTAAGTCTCTACATGAGGCCATTTGGGGCCATTTGCATCCAACTGGACAAGAGGCAGTGGCGGTCTGGATGGAAGTGGTACCAAACAGGAAATGAGAGCGTAGGTTTGAATATTCAGCTGTTAGGAATTATTTAGGTGAGAACAAGCTGGGGCTGAGATAAACCTCAAAGTTCTGGCCTGAGCAGTTGATCGAGAGGAATCAGATTTGAAGGGCAAGATGAGACCTTGTATGTGGCACTGCTGAGTTAAGAGCTGCCTAAGATAAAATATCACAGTGCAGACAGATATTGAGATCCAGGCCAGAAATGAGTCTGCATGAGCCACAAATATAAAAATGGCAGGAGACACAGAAGTGGACGCAGTTCCCGAGGCACAAGGTGTATAGTGAAAAAAGGACCCACATCAAACTGGGCAGAACCACATAGCATATGTGGAGCAGGGGAAGATGATAAGGGGGCTCCCTAACCTGTGCCTGAGTGGTACGGGACAGGCTGGCAGAGCGGGTCGTCCTTCCCGAGGGCAAGCAAGGAAAGTGTCGAGAGTGGTCAGTCGAAGCAGGAGCCAAAAGGCCATCAGGTAGGGTGGGAAATGGGGCCGCTGTTGACTTAATCGGGAGCATGGGAGGTTAGGTGCAGAGGGAAACATTCGGGTTGGCATGAGATGGGCTTGAATAGAGGCGGATGGCAGGCGTCAAGAATTTTTCACAACACTGGGACCAATACAGCAGAAGAAGTCAAAAGTGGGGAGATGGCGAGATAGAATAATCAGGCTCCTTAGAAAGCAGGAGTATGATGCAGAGAGAGGAGGAAACCACTTTTGAAAGAGAGAGGACCCTCCACTGAGCAGACACAGGAAGGAAGTAGAGATAATGGGCAGAGAAGCAGGTTGGCTCAGAGTTGTCAGCAGGAAATTGAGGTTGCTTCCACCATATGGTCTCTAGTTTCTTAAGAGAGTGAGTCAGGAGAAGAGAATGCAAGGTTTGAGGAAAAGATGAAGACTGGACGTGAGGTCTGGAGAAATCCTGAAAGTAAACGGTGCCAGAGACGTGTAGCAGATTTCCTGGCAGTGCAGAGCCCAGCCGAGCAGGCAGCCACGCGTCAGAGCAGCTCCCCTAGCTTTCTTTCAGCAGCCGGCGAGGACACATAGAAGGCAGAGTCGATGGGCTCCCTGAGGACGGCAGGGCACGAGGGGCGGGGAATTCGGAAGCAGGTAACAGCCTGATTGGAAGAATGGACCGGAAATGAAGTTGAATGACAAGGCGACACCAGGAGCGTGCTGCTTTAAAACAAACAAACAAAAAGGATGAATGAATATGAGTCCAGGAATCGGGAGTCCTTGGCCATGAGGTCAGGGATAGTTGTGAGGGGAAATCTGAACCCCTAAAGAGAGGAGGCTATGGCCAGAGCTGGAGGAGGAGGTTTGGAAGTGAGACAACTGGAATGACAAAATCTGGGCTCTGATGAGCTCAAACATCTGAATGGAAGTGGAGGAAGTACTGAAGCCACGGAATTGAAAATCCGCAGTTTGGCGAGTCATCGAAGAGTCCACTGCAGTCTGTCAGCATCGTGACCGGAGAAGAGGCCAGTCGGAGGCAGAAGGAGAAAGGAAAGAAGGGCTCCAGTCATTTGCAAATGGAGAAGAAAGGAAGGAGAAGCGAGTGTCCTGGGGTGTGTGTGGGTTCCAGTCTCCCCCTCTTTTGTGTTCCCAGAGCTTCCTACACTGGAGAAATGACCTGTTTAGATTTCCTGAAACTTAGGAGACAGAAAATTTAGATTTCTTGAAATAATTCCCTAAAACAACTGGAATTTCCTAGTGAATGAAAGAACCTATATATTTGTAAATATATTTTACCAGACTGAATCACTTTTACGTCAGAAAAATAACAAATATCCAAGCATTAACCACACATAACCCCAGTGTCATTCAGACAAAAAGCTTCTATTTTTGGCCAAGATGAATCATTATACAATGACATACCCAATTGGGAACCTTCAGCGAATGACACACAGACCTTGTCTTTGGCGTGCAGGTCCTTCATCCCCCGCTTCTGGAAGCTTACGTTACCACTGAGCTCAGACTCCTTCCTGTACAGCAGCAGGTTGTAAAGTCACAATCAAGAAACTATTTTCTGCTGTGGTTAGTGGTGCATACCTGTAATCCTAGCTACCTAGAAGGCTGAGGCAGGAGAATCAAAAGTTTGAGGCCAGTCTGGGAAATTTAGCAAGACCTTTTCTGTGCTGGTAAGGATTCTTGTTGCTGGGAAAAACCACATGCTACCCACAGCTTCAAGGAGGACAGGTTCATTTGGCTCAGGGTTTCAGAGGGCTGAGTCTGTGGTTAGCTGGCTCCGCGTGGAAACCTCACAGCAGGTGGACGGAGCAGAGGAAAGCTGGCGAGCTCATGGGTGCTGGGAAGCAGAGCAGGGGAACAGTACAAGCAAGTTGTATGCCCTCCAGAGGCACATTCCAGTGACCCCCTCAGCCGGGCCGCAGGGGACTAACCCACTGGTTAAGTGCGGCACCCCACGATCCAATGAGCTATCCATGAGTCTCAGAATCCAATCAAGTTGACAATTTAATATAACTGTTATACTGTCTTAAATTTTTTTTTTAATTAAAGAGCTGGGGATATACATCAGCCCCACTGGGTTCAATCTTCAGTACAAAAAACAAGAAAGGAGAGGGAGGGGTGAATGGCTTCCTCAAGTCTAATATAAATCTCTGGGTGAAAACAGAGGTTCCCATAACAACAGCAGCACACTTCCTCTGGTTTGACACCAGCAGTGACTTTCCACTGGCATCTCAGCTGAGACAGTTAAGCATCAAATGTCCTGAGCTGCAGTCTACGGAAGGCAGTGCTGGGCCCCAGAGTGTCTGTTTCCAGGCTGTGCAAAGGTAGTACGGAAATTAACAGTGTGGTAAGAACTTCTTAGGATTTTGACAAAGCAATATTGTGTTTACTAATTTTTTTAAATTTTTTTTTATCTTTATTGGTACATTAAATATACACATCATAATTGCACTCCATAATGGGGATTTGTACCAGTATAAGACACAACTTAATTCTCATTTTTTCCCATAGCCCTACCCACCCTACCACCCCCCCATATACATAAAATTTGTTTCCTTACTTTTTTGTTACAATCTCAACATTGTCCCCTTTCACCTTATTTTACATTGAG
>PVIR01045800.1:0-10576 GCA_004026965.1 Petromus typicus
TCCCCTTCCCGGCTGCTGCCCCGCCTTCCCGGCTGCTGCCCCTCCCCTTCTCGGCTGCTGCCCCTCCCCTTCCCAGTGCCCGCCGGCCCAGAGCGCTTGGAAGCTAAAGATCTGAGTTCGATCCCTGGTACCATTAAAAATTCTGGAGAACTCTGTTATCAAGTTTTACTCAGAGTGCATTTTTCCAGAGCCTCCTCCTCCTCCTGTCACATATAATTCTCTCCATAACAAGAGGCCCAGTCACTGTTCTCTTTGAAGAGCTTCTCCGTGTTCTGCACTCGGGTAGCAACAGAACTTAACTGAGAGGTTTTCACCTGTATATTTTTCACCTGATATTTCACAGGATGAGCCACCTCACTGGCAGCAGTGGGGTCAGTGAAGACATTGCCACCAGAAAGACTCAGAGCCCACACACAGGACAAGCAGACGCTTGTAGTTCTCAGTATCCACACAGCAAGCTGCACAATTTCGTTCAGAGGCATCTCCAGTCCCTGGGTGTAAGTGATTTTTAGGTCTTTAAACAACTGGAAGTGAATATGGAAAATTAAAGGTTCTGTAACTGATGTGGGGTGAATTATGTTATGCTGCTTTATAAGATTAAAGTAAAATAAGCCATGAAAAAAAAAATCTAGTAATGCATTAGGTCAAATGTCATGGTGTAAAGGTGTTGTGGGATCTCAGAGATAAAATGGGGTGGGTATTTTCCCTCCAAAATATCACATCCCCATGAGGTGCTGTCCACTCAGATGTTCTGGTGCACTGAGACAGATGTGCTCAATTTCACAAGCCTGAGTATTTTTTCCAGGCGACAATGAAGGTGGAAAAGATGTGATGTGGCTCACGTGATCTTGCGGTTTAAGGAAATAATGTAGAGTTTTTGTGTTCATCCTGATACGTACTTTTCCTTCAACCAGGTAATGCAAATAATGATTGGCCTGAAGTGTTTCTTATTCGGAATAATTGAGGCTATTTTCACCTCATGCCCCATCGGCAAGAGCGTTTCATTCAGTTTTAACACAGGCTTCCCGTTCTGGGCGACAATCTCTGTGAGTACGTCTGGATCACCTCGGAAATGAGACAAGTTGCATAGTGATCAAAGTGAAAATATTCAGCTCAGGGATGCACTTTTTGCAGAGAAGAGCTGAGTCTCTGTAGCAGAGGTCTGATGCCCAGCACAAAGAGAATTCAAAAGGAGGAAAGAGGATCAAAGTACTTGGGATAAATCTCAAAGGTTTGACAAAAAACACACGTTACTCACAAGATACATTCTGTATTATTTGAAGAGAGAGTATCTTTTAAACCAAGACAAGCCAGGTATTCTATTTCAATGTAATTGCCTTAGGGAGCATGTACCCTCCCAGTAGAATTGTATTTGGATAGATTAAGATGGAATTATAAAATGCAATTAAAATAGGCACATTTTTAAATTTTAAAAAATTATTATTAATTGCCTTTAACCTCCCTCGAAATACTGTCCTTCTCCGTGAGGACGCTGCTCCCCTCACTCGCACTCTCCGAAAGCCCTCCCCACTGTCTCAACCGAGTGTGAGCAGAGGAGCACTCTCACCAGGTGAGAGCCGCCGTGCAGGCGGTCAGCACAGAGGCCGTGCCAGGGAAACGGTCCGGGCCTTGTTCCCCTGCCTCGCCAGATCTGCCCCTGGCACCCTGGTCTCTCCTGGAGTCAAAAAGGCCACAAAAGGGACAATGAGAACCCCAGGCCGTGTTACTGCGGACACTCCTGCGAGGGGACTCCATGGCTGCTTCAGATGTGGCAAGAACAATGGGACGACCGTGTGCAGAGAGATGAGGGGTGGGCCAGGCGCATAGCTTAGCTGTGCAGCACCTGCCTGGTGAGCATGAGGCCCTGAGTTCGATTTCCAGGGCAAAGAGAAATGATGAGAGGTAGTTTGAGAGGAACTCATGGTGATGTGTTTCTCACTGTCATAATTCTTTTATTTAAACACTGATAATTTTTTTTTTTTTTTTTTGAGACAGGGTCTCACTTTTTGTGGTTCAGGCTGGCCCTGAGCTCAGCCTCAAACTCACATCACAGCAATCCTCCTGCCTCTGCCTCCCGAGTGCTGGGATGACAGGCATGAGCCACCACGCCCGGCACTGTGGTGTGTGGTACTGGTTGCTGCTGGGTGTGAGTCTCCACACCCAGTATTGTATGTGGTTACCGAGGATCGAACTCAGGTCCTTGCGCTTGCAAGACAGGCGCCGGAACCACTGAGCTAAACCCCGGCCCGATGATATCTTTTGCTCACACTTTCCATCCAGCTTTATCACCCAAATCAGGCACAGCCCTGGAGCTCTTGCCCTGACTTCTTTCCTCCAGAACACTTCTCTCCATACACTCACCTTCATTTTTCACATCGTTTTGAATTATAGCTGCAAGAAAAGTACTTTTCTTTATATTTGAGTTAACATTTCCATCCCTCATGCTTCCAGACATCTGTTCCAACCATGACTCTACATCTTTCTAGCAACCCAAGAAGAATCAAAGCGGACACACACGTGCAGCGTGTGGTTCGGGCTCACCAGCTGTCCTTTAGAATTGTCCCTTTGTAGTGTGCACTGACGTGGGTGTGCAGGGCTGGTGTGGGCCCCAGGAGTGCGGGGTGGCCAGAGGAGTGGGAAAGAGCTCTGTCCCACCGCCGCCTTCCTGCTTTATGAACAGTTCGTTCTTTCTGGAGCTTTGACAGTCTCATCCTCAAAAGCACACACAAAGTTCCTGGTGAGTATGTTTTCCTTTCTATTCATTTAATGAGCACAGGGCATTTGACTCTGAATCTCTATACAGAGCTAAACTAAAAAGGTGGATATTCTGGTGTGTTGAATTGATTGCTGCAGTGTAAAATCCTCTGTCAAAAGAGGCATTTGTGTTTCCCACGAGCATCCACGAGTCAGAAAAGAAAATGTCCAATGAAGAACAAGAGTCTTTGCTTACAGCCTGGACCTCAGCTGCTGAAGTATCATTTTGAAAGTCAGAGAGTATAGCGTGTGTGTGTGTGTGTGTGTGTGAGGTGTGCGTGCGTGTGTATGTATGGGACCTTCCGGTTCAGGCGGATAATACTGAAGATCATTCCCACCAGAGTTACTGAGACACATAAAGTCCCCTGCAGGTTGGCTCTGCCCAGAACATTTCGCTTTTGGAGAACCAATTATTTCATTCTCTCCAATCAGTTGGATCAAGTTGCTTATGAATCCTCCCCACAAGCCTATTAAGGCAGGTTATACCTCTAGGATGTTGTGGAAGTTGTGTACACATGGGTAGAGTTTGAGAATAAAACAGATTCTGGGCATTTTTAACCAATGTACTAATCTCTTTCAGGTTGGAGTCAACATTGGAGCTAACATCATCAGCACAGTACTTTCCATTATCGGGATAGATCTACTAATTATTAATATAATTGATATACTAGTATTTGAATGTGTGGGCTCTCATATTTGCCAAATGAGTAAATATTTAGCAGCTGTAAGTATTCCATAGTTGGTAGATATTTTAATATGTAATGTGTTGCTATCAGATACAGTAGTTTTCTATGAGGAAAGACTAAAGATGAAATTTCTAAATGCTCAAATGGAACAGAAAAATGCATTCGAAGTTTGTAAAAGCAATATAAGAAGGCTTGCATGTGATCACAGGATTGTGAATCCACACTCTTGTGTGAGGTTTCCAAAATGCACGTCTTTTCACATTAGCTCTGATGGGCGTGGTTTTTATAAATTGAAATGATGAAACACTATAGAGATCAACATATCCAGAAAAGATAAAACTGATCTGGAACAGTAATCAAGAAGTTAGGGGGCCGGGGAGTTAGCTCAGTGGTTCCAGCACCTGTCTTGCAAGCGCAAGGACCCAGGTTCGATCCCCAGTTAACCACATACCATACTGGGTGTGGAGACTCACGCCCAGTAGCAATCAGCACCACATACCACAGTGCCGGGCGTGGTGGCTCACGCCTGTCATCCCAGCACTCGGGAGGCAGAGGCAGGAGGATTGCTGTGATGTGAGTTGGAGGCTGAGCTCAGGGCCAGCCTGAACCACAAAGCGAGACCCTGTCTCAAAAAAAAAAAAAGAAGTTAGAGGCCCGGCATTTAGCTCAGTGATTGCAGCGTCTTCCTTGCAAATGCAAGGTCCCAAGTTCAATCCTGGGCAACCACATACCACAATGCTGGGCGTGGTAGCTTATGCCTGTAATCCCAGCTCTCAGGAGGCAGAGGCAGGAGGACTGCTGTGAGTTTGGGGCTAGGCCGGGTTACATAGTGAGCTCAGGGCCAGCCTGAACTACAAAGTGAGACCCTGTCTCAAAAAAAGTATGTAGCTGCCTGGGGATCATTGGTAAACTTACACAAAACAAGTGAAAGCTATTAAAAATGTCACACTGAGGAACTGATGTAAATCCTTTCTCAGTGTATCTAGGAGAAACAAGTGTAATGTTGTTGAACACATTCTTTCCATGGTTAAAGTCGCATCAGAAGAGAGAAAAAGAGAGAGAGAGAGAGAGAGAGAGAGAGAGAGTGTGTGTGTGTGTGTGTGTGTGTGTGTGTGTATGTGTGTGTGAATTCTTAGTGTGCTCTTAGCGTTTCTTCAACACATGACAAACACTAACTCAAAGTACCCACTCTCGAATGCCAAGGAAGTTCCCCGAAGAGCCCTAGTTACAGAGTCCCCATAACCAGGACTGATTTCTGTAGAATCTGCTCAGGGTGACAAATGGACAAGGCTTGTGTCAGGTCAGACACCTCGCCTAACGGGATGTGCAGGTCTTGGGTGGGACATACACCCTTCTTCTAGATATCCACTAACCCCTGGAGAGTTAGGACAAGCTCGCTGCAGCGTAGAACTGGGTAAGGAAACCTCAGCCCTGAACTTCTCTTTACCAGGGCATGGTGGCCTTCCAGGTGACGGTGACTTGCATTCAACTTGGCATTGCATTCACCCTGTCTCTCTTCACCTATCACGTGGATGGCAGTGAGGTCAGCTGGGTGAGTAGCCCTCTCTAGAGGAAGTGTACAAAGGACTTAAGTCACTGACAGAGTCGTGTACCAGTTACGTGCGTATTCACGTGCTCATACCTGTACAGTGCTGTCTCCCACCACAAATCATGCCACAAACATGCCTCAAACACAGCGGCCCCACATCTGACGGTCTGCCATGACTCTAGGATGAAAGATATGGACGTGTTGCTCAGTATGTTCCTACCTGCATTTTGTTTCATAAATGGAATAATCCTCTCTCCTAGTCCTCAAAATGCCATATACGTGGCACAAACTTCTGGCTATATGAATGCTTCACAGGATCACTCAGAAATTTTGAAAAGCCACTCAGTAGTTCACAGTGCTCCAGTGCCCTCTTCTGCTGGAGCTGTTGTGAAGGCGCTGGCAGGGAAAGGTGTCTTCCCTTGGTCGCTGACCCCCCTTTGCTATGGGGACCGGCCGTGCACTCCGGGTCCAGATCCCTAGCGCGTCCCAGACACTAGAGGACACCGTGTCCCAGCCAGCCCTGTTGTTATAGCAACCACACCCTTCTCCAGACACCGACAGTTCTTCCTGAGGGGCAAAATTAACACCTCTTGAGAACTACTCAACTAGACAGAGGATTCAGAGACACGGTCAGGCCAAACAAGCAAACAAAAGCCACCAAGGACTTGAGGATGAAAAAATAGCTGTGGGTGGCGTGTGGTCTTGTTTTCAGGTTTCGGCACTAAGTTGCTTCACCCGATCGGATTCCGATGACCCTTATCAAGACCTGTTGGCTCGACCTGAAGCTTACGAAGACTTGGCCCTGCGAGACCTGCACCCCGCCACCTAGGCCCTGCAAGACCTGCACCCCGCCACCTCGGCCCACAGAGCTGGGAGCATTTGGAGTCACCCACACACCGGCCTCCTTGATGGCCACGTGAGGGATCTTCTGACAGGAACTGCTTTTTATAGTGTCTCCACCCTTTTTTAAATGAGTTGCTTTTTTTTTTTTCTTAACATGATGTCTTCAGATCTTTTTTTTTTAAACTAGTACATGTCCACCACCCGTAATGATCCCATTCATCCAGGGGAATTTGTACCTGTCCACGATTTGTCAAGATGCTTTTTCCCGCCCCACCAGGCTCTCCCGTCCAAGACTTCTTTATTATCTCTGTATGTATCTTTATTATCTCTGTATGTATCTTTATTATCTCTCTTTAATATCTCTGTATTATCATTCTTCTTAATGTATTTTATTAGTCCATGATCACATCTATCATGGGGACTTTGTACATGTCAATAACACATCTTAGTTCTATTTCTGTCCCCTTCTGCTCTTCCCAACCCCGATTCCTCTTAACCCCCTTTCCATTTGAAAAAGCTCTATTCTGTGTGTACCTCCCTCCCGTGTTTCTCATTATGCAATTACATACACACACAATTAGCATATGGAAGTCCTTTATTTTGAGTTTGACCGGCCAATACTAATATTTGTACTCTGTACATCAATGAGCTTCTTTCCACTTAAGTTATCTATATCCATTTCTAGGTAATTTTAAGTCCTAGTTTTATACAGGAATTTATTGTGTCCCCCTACACCCTTTTCTTGAAAATGTACTTGCCATCACGGTTGTAACACAAGTTAAAAATGTTGAGCAGATGTGTACCGGCCCCGACCCTGGGTCCAGTCCAAGTTCCTCTGTGTGTGAGCGTCCAGCTTGTCCCTGTTTTTATCAATGTAAACTGGAGAAAGGATGGGATATGAACTGTATATTAAAAAAATTATAATGTGATATAGAACATAAATCTAATGAAACATCATCACTCTCAGAACGAAAATATGAAAATATAATCACCCTGCCACCCAGCGAGCATGGAAATTGTCATCCATCATAGTCTGTCTGCAAGATGTGGACTGTCACAAGGATGTTTTTAGACTGAAACTTATGTTCATGTATCTTCCTGAAGAGTGAAGGAAAATATCAATGGCGAAGAAGTTAAGTGAGAAGGGCCTGTTCCTTGCTGAGACAAAGCCCTGCAGGCTGGCTGATTAACCAACAGAAATTTGATTGGTCTCACGATTCTACAATAAAGACCTGAGACTGAAGTGTTGTCAGAGCTGATTTCATTTGCAATCTCTCTCCTTGGTTTGCTAGAAATACAATCAATAAAATACACATTGGTTGGTAGTTCTACCTGTGCACAGTGGATTGTAATCTGGAATGGAAATTCTGGGGACTGTATATGTATACTCACTCCTCGTGGTCCGTCACTCCTTGAAAGTTATGGCCAGGTGATCTTAATCTCTGGGAAGTACCTTCCTGCTGTGTGCATAGCAGGCCACCTTTGCAAGGGTTTGAAGAAGTCTTCACACATGCACTCTCGAGCGCTATGGAGAGACACGTCTGTGGACACAGTGGCTCCAACAGTGTTGCCAAGCCAGACGTCCTCTCCTGCTCTTGCCTCTCCTACTAAGGTGGTCTCATTTTTAACCCTCCAGTATTTCCTTTGAGACATTACAGTAGTGTGATAAACCGTAGCACCTTCAGAAAGTTTTCCCACAGCTGCGGTGAGTATTCTTCTGGTATTCACTAGTTCCTCGTGTTGAGCTCCGCGTGGAATTCGACTCCCCCGCACCCAGTACTTCCACTGGCCTCAGTCTCCCCCAGTTGCAGTCTCCCTGTCTCCTTGAGAAGCCTGAGGTTCTGCTGCACGACTTTGCCCATTGATGGCCATTAGCAGGCACAGCTGCAGCAAGATGCAATCCTACAAGGCACATAAACTCCACACGTAATGCTCTTAAAGAGGTACAGTTCAGCGAGGAGAATGAAAACAACCTGGATAAAAACTGCAAGATGGGCCAGGGAGTTAGCTCAGTGGTTCCAGCATCTGCCTGACAAGCACAAGGTCCCGAGTTCAATCCCCAGTAACCACATACAACAACACTGCGTGTGGTGGTTCATGCCTATAATCTCAGCACTTGAGAGGCAGAGGCAGGAGGATTGCTACGAGTTCCAGGCTGGAATAAACTACATAGTGAGTTCAGAGCCAGCCTGAACAACAAAGTGAGACCCTGTCTCAAAAAAAAAAAAAAAAAACCCAGAAAAAAACTGTGCAGACACTTCTCCAGAAAGTAAAGAAAACTGAAAATGGTAAATAAGCATATGACAAGAAGGTCGGTTACAGGAAATTCAGTTTTTAGAAAACCAAAGATATCAGTAATGATGAGATAGCCCTAGAATTTGACTAGAATGGCGAACATCTGTGGAGTTTTTTGGCATGTGTCTCTGATACATAATAACACATCCATCTTGGCGAATTGGTACATATGCATATCACATTGGGATCCATTTTATTTCTCCTTCCTGACCACCCTGTCCTCTGCCTCCTTCTCCAGATCCCCTTCCCAGACCCACAGAGTCTAATTTTCTGTATGTGATTTATTTCTCTTAGCATTAGGATCTAAAGATCCACCAATTTTCCTACAAATGATTCCAATTTATCCTTGTTTGTGGCTCAGTAGTATTCCATTGTGTATATATACCACATTTTATTTATTCATTCGTCTATTGGTGGGCAATATAGCAATTGTGAATGGTCGTGCTTTAAACAGCAATGTGCACACATCACTATAATCTGTTGATTTTAAACTTCTTGGGAAAATATCCAGAAAAGGTATTTCTGGGCCCGACAGACTTTCTGTTTGTTTGTTTGTGAATCTCCATACTGATTTACTGGTTTCCATTGTGAGTGTTCTAGTCGATGTTCTCATCAACAGTGTAGGAGAGTCTCCCCCCGACACACACACAGTCTTGCCAGGGTTTATTGGTCCCTGGGAGTCAGCAGAGTGGCTAAAAATTTTTTTAAAGGTAACAGCCAGCACTGGCACAAACGTGAGAACAGAAAGAGCCCTAAGTACTGTGGGAAGGTGGGTTGGCACAAACACGTTGGAAAACATTGTTATGTAAACACGTATCTCCGACCAGCCACTGAAGCTCTTGGCATTTACCCCAAGAGAGCACATGTGTTTGTTTGAAGACGACACACCTGTGTTCGCATACGTGTCATTTAAAACCTGTGACTGGAAACCCAGAGATGCCTACTGACGGTTAAACAGACACCTGATGGTGCAACCATGTAACGGGACACTACTACTGACCAATAGAAAGGCAGCAGCTACCGACCTACATTGAAACAAGGACAGATCTAAAAACAACCCTAGTGGGGCCGGGGAGTTAGCTCAGTGGTTCCGGCGCCTGTCTTGCAAGTGCAAGGACCCGGGTTCAATCCCCGGTGACCACATACAATACTGGGTGTGCAGACTCACCCCAGCAGCAACCAGCACCACATACCACAGTGCCGGGCGTGGTGGCTCACGCCTGTAATCCAGCACTCGGGAGGCAGAGGCAGGAGGATTGCTGTGATGTGAGTTGGAGGCTGAGCTCAGGGCCAGCCTGAACTACAAAGTGAGACTGTCTCAAAAAAACAAATAAAAAAACAAACCTTAAAAACAACCCTAGTAAGTAGGAGATGGTAAGCAATAAAAAATACATGCAGTATAATTTAATTTATAAAAATTTTGAAACTAGTACGCCAATCCATAATGCCAGAAAGCAGGTCAGTGGCGTCCTGGGCCTGAGGAGGGAGGAAGCGCAAGGACAGGGTAATTGGGGGAGCACGGCAGCGGACACCCCCAGGATGGTGAGAATGGTCCAAGGCTTGGACAGGAGACAAAACTTCACCCAAGTTACAGCCCTAAAATAACTACACTCCACTGTGTGTCGTGGATACTACAGTAAGGATGTTTCTGTTGTTTTTTAAAAACCAGTGTGAACAGGACTGAGGTGAGGATGTCGTCACAGCTCAGTTTCCCGAACTTGTCTTCATGCATGCGGAAGAGTGTTTTTCAGCGAGTACTGTGACGGGAGGGAGGCGGTGTCTGCTGGAAGGTTTCACTGGCTGGCAAGGCTCCTTGTGAGCACGGTTTCCTGTCTCGGGGTGAGAACTAGGAACGAATGCGATTCTCTCTCCAGCTCTACAATGCATGGATACTACATATTATTTTATGTTTCATTTATTACTTTGTAAAGATTAAGTGCTCTGTAAGGTTCCTCTTTTGAGACCTTATCTGATTGTGAGCACCAGATGAATATGCGAGATTATTTCAATCTCATGGGCAAGTCATGCAATTTCCTATTTGCAGGCTATTTCACAACCGAGTGACAAGAATAAGAGGTGTTAAATAACGCAAACTCCAGTATCTGGATATCTAGGTTTAGACTTTGGAGCCCATGATAAACACTTGACAGTGTGATTAGAATGATGGGTGAAATTACGCTGAATGATATTTTTGCTTAATTACAAAACCCTACATTACTTTTGCTAAAACTAGCTTCAAAGGGTCCTTGTAAAGACTTATTGTCTGCAGCATCCTCCTATCCCAAGACAGAATTGTAGTTGTGAGAAATTGCTTCCTTCATGGGTAGTAAAATGGGTAGGCAATGAAAAAATAAGTTAGAAATGCATAATCAAAGCTTGTTGGCTCTTTTTTGTTGCATACTTTTACCTTGATCAGCAGAGACTGAATTAAACCACAATGAAATCAGAT
>PVIR01045801.1:0-10556 GCA_004026965.1 Petromus typicus
TCATCTAATTAATAAGATAAACAGAAAGCTAATTTTATTTAATAATTTGTTAATAATCCATGAGCTAATACATTATTAATTTTATTAATAAGGAAATTGAGGTTCAAAAAATTTAAGTCACTTTCCCAACATAAGATCGCAAGTAGTCTCACTGCTGCAGACAGATAAGTAGGAAAGGAAACGAGGAAGTACCATAACCATCCCACCACCCTGTCCCCAGATGCACCACAAAAGTGGGCCACCCCTGGCCTGTGCCAAAAAAGGATTGAGATCCACATGGCAGAGGCACCAGGGGTCATAAAAGCCATTGCTGGGAGTTGGAACAGCAGTGATCAGAAGAGAGAGACAGAACCTCTCCTTCCTAGACTTATTGATGAAAACTAAAGCCCACTGGGAGAGTGGAGAAAGTCTGGAGACTACAGCCATTAGTGAGTTGGTGGGACAAATACCCACTAAAGGAAAGTATCAAGTTTCCCCCCTTTGGGGAAAGGGCAACTTGAACCCGCAATAGAAACCTACAGAGGTCAAACCTGTAGGAAGTCAGAGAAGGAGGGTCAACTCAGGCCTTGCAGCCGGAACCTGGCCTGAATCTCAGTGAACTACAACTGCTTCACTGGGGCTAATCAATTTTGATCTGCATGCTCCTGCCCATGTTATCTATTAGTGACAGCAGAGTCATTGTCCTTTTGATTTTTTATTTGTTTTGTTGTTGTTATTGTCTTGTTTTGTTATTATTGTTTCGTTTTTTTCTTTTTCTTCACTATGCTTTTTTCTTTTTTTCTTTTTCTTCACTCTTCTTTTTTCTTCTTTTTTCTTTTTCTTCATCACTCTCATTTCTTCTTTCTATGTCTGCTCAATTTTGGGTTTTATCTTTTCTCAATCATTCTATTTTTTATAGGAGAGTGAACATACTCTCCAATCTTCCTGTTGCTGCTAGGTGGCTTTATTCTTGTCTTTTTTCCTTCATTCTTTTTTTTCTTGTCTTCTCCACTCCTCTGAAGTCTGTGTGATCTTCCTGTGCCCTCTAGCCCCATTTCTAACCTTTTCCTCTCCTTTTATCTATCTTTTATCTTTCCCTACACACACTCCTAAGCCTTCATCCTTGGCCCTTGATTTTAATCAAATTCATATAGTTTAAGGAGACAGATTAATAGGTACCACCATTTTTCCTTTTCTAACCCATTTGATGATATGGTTGATGCTGATTGTATTACTTGGGCCAAGGTTATGTAATTGTTCCAATCAGTTGCCCTACTTGGTACACCAAAACCAAGATTGCCTAAAAGTCATTACAGACTCAAAACCTAAAGATCAGCTATATCTGGGAGACACCTCCTAGAAAGAAGCACCCCCTAAGGGACCTAAATACTATAAATAAAGATCTAGTAAGCAACAAAGAAGTCTCAACAGAGAAATTAAACCAAAAATATCAACATGAAAAAAATCAGATGAAGCTTAAACAAGATGCAAATCCAGTCTTCTACCTCATCTAAAGCAAGCCCTATGGACAATAAGATGAAAAAATCCAACAATTACCTGAACATCCTGAAAGGATAATATGGGAAGTAATAAAAGAGATGAATAAAGCTCTAGAAAAATATCAAAGAAGAAATAACTTCTCAGATGGTGATCAAACTGAGAGGTATACTCAGAGATACTAGAATGGAAACATATTTTAAAAATAGAGAGGGAAGCTGGGATTTAGCTCAAGTGGTACCACATCTACCTTGGAAGAACAAGGGTCCAAGTTCAATCCCTGATACTGCAAAACAAAATAAAATTGAAAAAAAAAAAAACCAGAGGGCCATAATGGAAGCCACAAATGCCCAGCATAGGAAAGAAATGGAGTCTATGAAGCAGATTGAAACAGCTATACATCTAAAAACTCCCTTGAGATTATACACAGCAGAAGGCACTACTGCAAGGACAGAATCTGAGATATAGAAGGCAGGATGGTGGCTACTGATCATGAAAAGGGAAATTTTTAAAAAATAGCAAAGGACCATAAAAAAAAATCAATTCACCAGGTGCTAGATGATGCAAATAAAGATAACTTAAGACAGATTGGAGCCAGTGAAAAAGCAGGAGATAGTGTCAATGACATAAAAATTGTTCACAGAAGTAATGGCAGAGAACTCCCCAAGCAGGGAGAAAGAATGTGACATATAGATAAGTGAGATATGTAGGACTCCAACTAGCCATAAAAATAATAATAATAAATTACACCTAGGTACATGATAGTCAAGATTCCAGAAACTCAATGGAAGAATGAAATATTGAAAGCAATTAGAGAAAAGAAATAAATCAGATACAAGGGCAAATCCATGAGAATCACAGAAGACTTTTCAACACAAACCTTCAAGTCAAGAAGCACCTGGAATGAAGTATCTCAAGTCCTAAAAGAATACACTCTCCACCTTAGATTGATGTGTTCGGCAAAACTATCTTTTAAAATAAATGGGGTAATCAGACACTTCCACAACAAAGAACACCTGAAAAACTTCATGAGTACCAAACCAACACTCCAAAAATTCTACAAAATATACTAGAAAAAGATAATGAGAGTCATAACTTCATGAGGTTAGACAGAGTGAAACCATCAGGCAAGGCAAGAAATTAAATGTAAAGGGGGAAAAAATAAAACAGCCAACATCAGGAAAGTATCATGACAAGAATAAATGAATAAATATCAGTTATAACTATCAATATTAATTGCTTCAATTCATTATGGAAAAGAAATAGATTGGGATGGATTAAGTAGCAAAATCCAATAATATGCTATATGAAAGAAACACAATTCAACAAGAAATTCATAGACTGAAAGTAAAAGGATGGCAAACAATACTCCATGTGACATGAAACCAGAAAAAAGCAAGGATACCTGACCTATTTTAAGACAAAGTAACAGCCAACAACAGGAAAATATCATGACAAGAATAAGTCAATACATATCAGTTATACCCATCAATATTAATTGCCTCAATTCACCAGTGAAAAGAAATGGACTGGATTCCTCACCAGGCAGGTCCTGGTAAGGGCCTTGAAGTTCTCACAGTACCTCCCTCCACCCAAGAAGGGCCTCTTTGTCACCCAGGCCCACCCTCAAACCTGCGGGACTTCTACTCTTCAGCAGGCGGGTCATGGTAAAGGGCATAGGAGTTTGCACAGCACCTCCCTCTGGCCAAGAAAGGCCTCTTTGTCATCAAGGCCCATCCACAGGCCTACCTGACTATCATTCTACATCAGGCAGGTCTTGATAAAGCTCCAAAATCTCAGGGTGCTTCCTGCTGCCTAGGAAAGGCCTCTTTGTCATTGAGGACCACCCACAGGCCCACCAGACTTCCATTCCACAGCAGGTGAATCTGGGTAAGTGATGCAGAGGTTGTACAACGACTCCCCATCAACCAGCAGCCTTCCTGTCATTAGGACCAGAACAGAAGCCCACCGGACCTTCACTCCCCTGTGGACAGGTCTGGGTATGAGCCATGGAGGTTGCACAGTGACCTCAGCTTCTGGCCTACAGCCTTCCTGCCACTGGGGGCTGACTATAAGCCCCAAGATCCCCATTCCTGTGTGAGAAAGTCTGGGCAAGTGCTGCAGAGGTTGTGCAGTGTCTTGTTGGTACAGGTCAGCAGAATTGAAATATGAAAAAAAATTCAAAAACCCAGTTACAAGGATCTCACCACAGGGCAATTTAGGGAAATGGGAAATGAAGCAAGCTGAAGCTCAATCCCCAGGACTTTCTGAACTGGTAATAAAAGCAGACCTTGTAAAATGGAAATCAGACCTGATCTCTGAGATGAAAACAGATATACTCTCCACAGTGAAAGACGTGATTAAAGAAGAGATCAGGAGCATGATAGAATCTAAGATAACAAAAGCAATGGAACCTTTTAAATAGCTTCAAGCAGAATTCAAGGTAATTAAAAATGAGACTGAAAGTTTGAGAAAAAGGGTGAATGAAGCTGAGGACCGAATCTCAGAACTAGAGTACAGGATAGCAGTCAATGAACAGGAAAAGAACAACCTATGGAAAATGGCAAGGGACCATGAAAAATCAACCCAACATCTCCGAGACAACTAAAAAAGGAATAATATAGAATTGACTGGAGTTACTGAGAAAGCCAGAGACAGCACAAAAGATGTAACAGCAACAACAACAACAAAAAAAAAAACTGTTCACAGATATAGTGGCAGAAAACTTCACCAGAAAAGGAAAGAATTAGACATACAGATAAATGAGGTATATAGAACTCCAAAAGAACATGATATAAAAAACTACACCTAGACATATAATTATTAAGGTTCTAGATATCCAAGAAAAGAACAAAATACTGAAGGAAGCTAAAGAAAAGAAAAAAAAAACATACAAAGGGAAGCTCATCTGGATCACAGCAGATTTTTCAACTCAAACACTCAAGGTAAGGAGAGCCTGGGGTGAAGTGTTTCAACCCTTGGATGAAAACAACCTCCAACCTAGATTGATATATCTAGCAAAACTATCTTTCAAAAATCAATGAGGAAATAACATACTTCCATGACAAAGAACACCTGAAAAACTTCACAAATACACTCCAAAATTCTGAAGAATATATTGGAAAGAAACAATGAAGGTCACAAACACATGAGACCCAGCAGAGTGAACTCACTGGACAAGGCAAGAAACTGAATGGAAAGGGGAAAGGCAAACAATAAAAGTGCAAAGAATAGAACAACACTATGACAGGTATAAATCAGGTCGTATCAGTCATAACCATTAATGTCAATGGCCTCAGTGGACCAATTAAAAAACACAGGCTGGCAGAATAGATTAAGAAACAAGACCGTGGGCCGGGGACTTAGCTCAGTGGTTCCAGTACCTGTCTCCAAGCACAAGGACCTGGGTTCGGTCCCCTGGTAACCAAATACAATACTGGGTGTGGAGATTCACACCCAGCAGCAATCAGTACCACATACCACAGTGCAAGGTGTGGTGGCTCATGTCTATAATCCCAGCACTTGGGAGGCAGAGGCAGGAGGATTGCTGTGATGTGAGTTGGAGGCTGAGCTCAGGGCCAGCCTGAACTACAAAGTGAAACCCTGTCTCAAAAAAAAAAAAAAAAAAGAAAAGAAAGAAAGAAAAAGAAACAAGATCCTACAATATATTGACAAAAGAAATACATTTACTTCAAAAAGAAAGCCATAAACTGAAAGTAAAAGGACGGAAAACAATTTTCCATGTGACAGGAAACAGCAAAAATGCAGGAGTGACTATCCTATTTGCACATAAAATAGATTTCAAACCAAAACTGATTGAGAGACAAAGAAAGGCACTATATCCTCGTACAAGGAATAGTCCAAGGGAAAGAGATGACATTCATAAGTATATGTATCAAACTCCAGTGCATCCAACTATACAAAACAATTATTGATGGAGGTGAAAGACCAGATAAACACTAATACAATACTAATAGGGGACTTCAATACTCCACTGCCACAACTAGACAGATCGACTGGACAAAAAAATCAATAATGAAATAATTGAACTGAGCCAAATCTTTGAACAAATGGACCTAATAGATGCCGATAAAATATTTCACCCTGCAAAGGCAGAATATATATTTTTCTCAGCTGCACATGGGTCATTCTCCAAAATAGACCACATGCTAGTACATAGAACATGTTTAAGTGAATGCAAAAGAATTGAAATTATCCTCTCTATTCTATCAGACCATAGTGCTTTGAAACTGGACCTAACTAACAAAAGAAACTGCAAGATCTTCACAAACACATGGAAATTGAATGACACTCTGCTGAACAACCAATCAGTAACAAAAGAAATTAAAGAAGAAATTAAACAGTGTTTACAATTAAATAATAACTCCAGTACAACTTACAGGAATTTATGGGACACAATGAAAGCAGTTCTATGAAGGAAACATATAGCAGTGAATGCCTACACCAAGAAAACAGAGCAAGCTCAAATAAGCACTCTAATGCTGAACCTCAAGCTACTAGAAAAAGAGGAGCAAGACAAACCCAGAGCTTGTACTAGGGAGGAAATTATAAAGATCAGAGCAGAAATCAATGCAATAGGGACTAAGAGAATGATATAGAAAATCAATGAATTCAAGTGTTGGTTCTTCAAATGGATAAACAAAATCAATAGACCCCTAGCCAACATTATCAAACAAAGGAAGAAAAAGCCTCAAATCCATGCTATTAGGAATGAAAAAGGGGAAATCACCACATATCCAACAGAAGTCTAGAGTATAATAAACAATTACTTTGAAAATCTGTACTCCAATAAGTTGAAGAAGGTAGAAGAAATGGATAGATTCTTAGACACATATGAACTTCCACTGTTGAATGAAGAAAATGTAAAAATGTCAAGCACCCCAATATCAATCTGTAAAATCAAAAGTGCAATAAAAAACCCATTGATAAAGAAAAGTCCTGGTCCTGATAGCTTTATTGCTGAATTCTGCAAAACTTTCAAAGAGTCAATGCCACTAACTTCTCAAACTCTTTAATGCTACTGAAAGGGAAGCAGTGATACCAAATTCATTCCTGGAAGCAATCATTACCTTGATTCCAAAAGCAGAGAAAGACCCAACCAAAGTAGAGTAACTATAGGCCAATCTTGTGAATCAACACTGATGCCAATAAGATACTGGCAAACAGAATGCAGAGAATCATTAAGAACATCCTACATCCTGACCAAGGTGGATTTATTCCAAGAGTTCAAGGATGATTCAAGATATGTAAACATACTCAAGGAAAAAACATAATAAACATAATATATTACATAAACAGACTCAAGGAAAAAACCATATGGTCATCTCAATAGATGCAGAAAAAGCATTTACAGAAGCCAGTACTCACTCATGATCAAAACTCTACAGAAAATTGGAATAGAGGGACTTTATCTCAATCTATTAAAAGCTGTTTGTGAGAAACCAACAGTCAGCATCATACTAAATGGTCAAAAACTGAAACCTTTCACACTAAGATCAGGAACAAGATAAGGATGTTCACTCTCACCACTCCTTTTCAAAATTGTGCTGGAAACATTAGCCACAGCAATTAGGCAAGAGAAAGAAAAAAAAGCAATAAAGATAGGAAAGGAAGAAGTTAAACTGTCATTTGCTGATGACATGATACTCTATACAGAGAATCCTAAAAACTCAACCAAGTCTGCTAGAGTTAATTGCCAAAGTAGGTGATGTAGCTGGATACAAGATCAATGCTCAAAAATCAATAGTCTTTGTTTACACAAACAACAGACTCACCGAGAAATTGGGCAGTCAAACCCTTTCATGATAGCATATAAAAACTGAGATATCTATGAATAAATCTAACAAAAGAAGTAAAAAATCTCTATTCTGAAGACTACAGCACTCTGAAAAAGGAGATAGAAGAAGATATCAGAAATGGAAAGACATACCTTGTCCCTGGGTAAGAAGAACAAATATCATCAAAATAGCTATACTCCCACAACTCCTATATAGATTCAATGTAATCCTGATTGAAATCCCAACAATTTACTTCACAGATTTAGAGAAAATAATCCAAAAATTCATCTGGAACCACAGAAGACCTAGGGACAGCAAAAGCAATTCTAAGTAACACAGATATAGCAGAGGGTATCATAATACCCAACATAAAACTATACTACAAAACCAATGTGAAAAAAACTGCATGGTACTGGCAAAGTAACAGACCCAAGGAACAATGGAATAGATTAGAAGATCCAAAAACAACTCCAGATACACTAATCCACCTCATCTTTGACAAAGGAGCCAAATATACTCAATGGAGGAAAGATAGCCTCTTTAATAAATAATACCGAAAAAACTGGGTTTTAACTTGCCACAAGCTAAACCTAGACCTATCTCTTTTACCATATACTAAATTAAAATTAAAGTGGATTAGAGTCCTAAATATTAAAACAGAAATACGAAACCTACTGGAAAACAGGCTAGGCAAAAGTCTTAGAGACATTGGCTTAGGGAAAGTCTTTATGAACAAAACTTCTATAGCATGAGAACTAGCAGAAATGATCAACAACTGCAACCTCATCATATTAAAAAGCTTCTTCACAGCAAAAAGAAACCACTGGAGGAGCAAAAAACACCCAACAATATGAGAAAAAAATTAGTAGCTGTTCAACAGCTAAAGAGCTACTATTTAGAATATATAAAGAGCTTTTAAAAAATCAATCCCCTCCCAAATTTAAAGACCCAGTTCAAAAACAGGCATCTGAAATGAATAGACTCTTTCAGGGGAAGAAGTAAAAGCAGCTAAGATGCATATGAAGAAATGCTCAGCATCACTGGTTATTCGAAAGATGCACATAGAAACAACATTAAGATTTTATCTCACTCAACAAAGAATGGCTATCTTGAAATCAACCAGCAACAAATGCTGGTGAGGCTGAGAAGGCGAAAGGAACCCTTCCCACTGCTGTTAGTAATGTAAACTGGTACAACCACTATGGAGATCAGTGTGAAGATTTCTCAGAAAACTAGGATTAGAGGTCCCATTTGACCCTGTTATTCCACTGCAAGGGATATACACTAAATAATTAAAAGATTCATATCATAGTGATATATGTGTGCACATGTTTATAGAAGCTCAGTTTGTTATAGCTAAATCTTGGAAACAACTCAAACATCCATTCACTGGAGACAGGATAAAGAAGATATGATTTTTCTATATAATGGAATATTACTTTGCCATAAAGAATAACAGGTTTGAGCCATTCATAGTCATATCCCTTCAGGACATATTCATAAGTGAAATAAATATGTAACATATGTGTAAATGTGTTTTTTCTGATATGAGAAACTGATAATGTATGTTAGATATTGTACAATATAAACTGCTCAAAGGAAAATGGGATGGGGTAAGTAATGAAGGGAAATAAAAAAATTGTGATGGTAATAAAAAATGGGGGAAAAAAGCTTATGTATATAGAGGGTAGGGGTTGTAGGTTAAGTAAGGAAATGGGAAAAATATAAGAATCAAGTCATGTCATACACTGGTACAAACTGTCCATGTTGATTGTGATCATGATAGTATATAAAATATACCTATTTAACAATTTTAAAAAACAGACTGGAATGAATTAAAAAGAAAAATCCAATACACTCATCTGTCTATAACCTTCTTATACACTAGCATCCAAAAAAATGGAATATTCAAGAATCAACCTAACAAAAGATACAAAAGACCTCTACTCTGTAAACTATAGTATTCTAAAACAAGAGATCAAAGAGGATATCAGAAAATGGAAAGACATCTCATGATCCTGGATAGGAAGGAACAGAGTGAAAATGGCCATACTTCCAAAACTGCTACATAGATTCAATGCAGTCCCGATTGAAATCTCAGCGATATATTTCACCAAACTAGGGAAAACACTCCAAAAATTCATTTGGAACCAGAAGAGACCCAGAATAGAAAAATCAAACCAATGCAACAAAGACAAGTCTGGGGTATCACCATCCCAAACCTGAAACTATACTACAATGCTACTGCGATTAATAATAATAATACTAATAAATAACAACAGCTTGGTATTAGCAAAGAAACAGATCAAAGGATCAATCAAACAGTAGAAATGGTAGAAACAACTCCAAACATAACAAAGCCACCTCATCTTTGACAAAGGAGCCATATACTCTCAATGGAAGAAAGACAGCCTCTTTAATAATGGTGCTGGAAAAAGTGGGTTTCACGTTACTGTAGATTAAAACTAGACTCATGTCTCTCACCATACATGAAACAAAAATTGAAATGGATCAAATATCTAAATATTAAAACAGAAACACTAAATCTGCTGGGAAATAGGTTAGGTAGAATTGAAGACCATGGCACAGGAAAAGATTTTGTAATAGCATAGGAACTAGCACAAAGGATCAACAACTGGGACCTCATCTTATTAAAAAGCTTCTTCACAGAAAAAAAAACTGCCAAAAGGGCAGAGACAATCTATAATGTTAGAAAAAATTTTGCCAGCTATTCCTCAGACAAATGACTACTATCTAGAATATATAAAGAACTTTAAAATTTCAGTCCCGCCCCCTCAAATTTAAAGACCCAATTCAAAAATGGGCATCTAAACTTAACAGGTATTTTGCAGATGAAGAAGTAAAAACAGCAAACTAACATATGAAAAACATGTTCAACATCACTGGTTAATCAAAGGTGCAGATGAAAACAACACTAAAATTCTATCTCACTCCACAAACAATGGGTGCTATCAAGAAAACAACCAACAACAAATGCTAGGTGGGCTGTGGGGAGAAAGGAACTCTTCTACAATGTTGGTAGGAGTGTAGATTGATGTAACAACTGTAGAAATTAGTGTGGAGATTCCTCAAAGAACTAGGATTAAAGGCTCCCTTTGACCCAGCTATTTCTCTCCTGGTTATTTTCCCATAAGAATCAAAAGCATCATATCACAGCAGCATATGTACATCCATGTTTATAGCAGCCCAGTATGTAATAGCTAAATCTTGGAAACAGCCCAAATACACATCAACTGGAGACTGGATAACGAGGATCAGGAG
>PVIR01045802.1:0-10553 GCA_004026965.1 Petromus typicus
TTAAAGTGCAGAAGCAAGTCCTTACAGAAGCCAATAGCAATGATTAGATCACTGGTTACTATAGAATAGTACATTCTAAAAACATACAATCTGCAGCTGCTCGTATTGGTTGAGTGGACAGTTCCCAAGGAGGCAAGTACCAGGTTCACAGGGAGGTTACAGGACACCAAGTGGAAGGTTTTGTTTTGTTTTGTTTTTAACAAAATGGCTATTTTTGTCAAGTTGGGCCTCACAATCAGATCAGTTCCCAGATGCCTTAGAGCCTCAAGTCCATGGAAACCCCTAGAGCTGATGAGGGCTATAAGCCTCACTATTAATGACCTAGAGGATCTCCTTCTCTTCTTTGGTGAGCTCACGTCAACTTCAATGGAAAAGAAACATGTATATATTTATGTTTGCCAATGTTATCTCTTCTGTTCATAGGAGAAAGGCAGAGAATTTATGTGTGGAGCCCAACAGACCTCAAGAAGGAGGATAACTTGGGACTATGCACTGAAGCACGTTTTTCTAATCATGTATCTGAGTTTGTTACATCATTTTTCATGAGTGAGCACTGTAACATAAAATAAAGAAATTTTTCATAAATACATCAACATGTATAAGGGAAGTAGACATTTTCTTTCTATAGGATCATCATGGATGATTTCAAATGCAATGCAAAATGCTAGCCCTGCTACCACTACACAGAAATAACTGTTGGAAGCAACACTTGGAGTTGTTCTACAAGCACACAAGAACATGTCATGTTATAGTCACCCCTCAGTTACACTGAGTTTCAAAGGCTTTAAGCCATTGTCAACATCAAATTCATCTGCAGAGTATGATGACTTGCCATCAAAGAACATAGCCAAAGAAGGAGAAGCAGTTTTGAATGAAACTGGAAAAATAGGATTCAACTTCATTTTAAGAATTGGTAAATTAATTTGGTTTTTCTTGCAGACTGATTCTAAATGGAAAGCACTAATTTTAAGTCTGTATTTTGGGAAGAAGTTATTAACACATTTTATCAAGCTATATAACATAAAATGCTCTGAAAGTGTAAAATTCAGTAGTTTGGGCCACTGTCTTCTCTTTTGCACAGGATGTGCTTCTTCTATACTTACTTGGCCCAAACTTGCTCTGTAGAACCTGTTCCTTTTCTTACCTTCAGTCAAACTTAGCTACCATTTGTGCTTGTCTCAGCCAGTTTTTTGTCCCAGACAAAAAGAACCTAGAAACTACATCCAGAAGGAGACTCAACATCTCTAAACCCAGTAGCATATGTAACTTAGCCAGCCAGGAGAGCAGGTCAGGCCTTTGGGGCACATTTTTCTTTTTTCTGTCTCAAATTCTCTGAGCTTGTTGTTGCCTCCCTGTTTCTCCTTCTTAGGCTAGAGAATTCAGGAGACTCTTCTCATGGCCACAGAAACTGTTTCCTGCTTTTCTCACCCCATGTGTGTGGAGGGGGATTCAATGACACATGGCCTGTTTTTCTTCTAGCCATAGGAAGTCTGCAGACATGCTTGAAGTTTGTGTCTTTTTTTTTTTTTTGGCCCATTTTTAGTGACTCATTGAAGATACAAATTAGTAAAAAACAACCAGAAAGCCTGTTATTAATCCAGTTTCAGAACAGATCATTCAGGTACCATCTGTGTGACCTATAGGTTAGTATGCCTTTTTGATTTACTGTTTTTCATTTCCATGATACTTTTGCTCAGCTTTCTCACTCTTTGGGGGAAAACAGCAGTTGGCAACGTGATAGCCTACCTGAGCAGTCATTAACTCCAGTCTTACTTCTTCTGAGCTCAGAGTCCCATCTCTGATGTTCCTCTGTCTTAGTAAGGGTCACCATTTTGTCTCGTCTCTGACTGGCTGCCATCTTGTCTGTCTCATGACCAGCCCTTCATTTTGGATGAGCCAAGTGGATCCACTGTATTTTTCCCCTTTTTTCTTTTAACAAAAGGAAGGAAATTTAGAAGTGTATGTTTGATGACCCGAACAAGAAAAACACAAACAAAAACAAAAAACAGCTAGTAAAGCTTAACTCAAGTGACTGTGAGCCATTCTTAAAATTTTTTAAAGATTTTTTTCCTTACAAAAAGATTTTTTTTTCATCTCTACTGCCTTGAAGTACCAAAGTTTTTATGATAGGAGTAAATGCAAGAGATACTGTTTCTCAAGTAGCTGCTTTACTCAAGTATAACCATCAAGTGGCTCAGAATGCCCAAGAAGAGCCTGGAGATTCTGTCTCTCAAATGGCTCCACCCTGCTTAAGTGGAGCCACCAGGTGGATTAACATGAGACCACCCTGATCTTAAGGAGCTCAACATCCCTCTCTCTAAAGAGTTAATTGGTCCACATATGGAGACAAAAGCCTCAGGACATTCTATACTTCTGTGAATCAGAGCCATAGAATGCAGGGGACCCCTCATCAGAGATTCTTTACTCTTACTCTAGCATGTTGCTTTGAAGGCCAAATGTTTAATCATTTCAATTGCCTCAGTGTCCTAGTCCCTTGCTAAGAAGACATTCAATAGCCAAACTTGGAGCAATTCTCCAATTTTGACAAAGGCGAAAATGAATTGTACTTATTGAGACTATCTGGTTTTCTTGACCCAATTAACCAACAGAAAATCCTGATGCATGCTACGATAATATACTTGATTTAAGAAACTCCTTCTCCCTCTACATACCAGAAAAGAGAAGAAGTACATGGGTTGTCTTGACTCAAAGACTAAGATAAGGACTGCTCAGTGACACTTTTTTAAAAGTTAGATGGAATGGCTGTGGATGACCAACCACCCCTGAGAGCAATAGAAGCTACAACTATGCCATCAGAGGAAGCTGTGACATTAACTTCATGACAGACACTACAAATCCTGTGGGAGGCTGACCTATTGATTATGCCCAAAGCAGTCTGTGAGCATTGCAAAGAGTTAGGCCCAGAATTATTTTGTTTTGAGAAGGGAGTCTGGTCGAAGCCTACATGCCAAGGTCACAGTGACTCTAACCTAAATTTCATTCCCAGAGTTAAAACCACAACATATATTTTGGCTGTTCTGTTTCTAATTGAAGAATTCTTTGTTTCTTCCTTTACAAGCCTTGCCTACATCAACAATATCCCGATAGCAACTCCACATACTCCCTCCACATGCCATTTTACCTCAGTCTAACTATCATGTCACCAGTAAATACTGACAGCTCTGAATGTTCAGGACTTTTGTTTGTTCAGCCTTGCTTACACGAACATTGATCATCCGGGCTCCACATTTCTGTCTCTGTAATTATTTCTTTAGTTTTTATTTTAATCTTGCATTTTAGCACTGAGCAGGATATCAGAACCCATTGAGGGAGGTCTGTGATAAAGTCATAACTCTCCATCAGGTCAGGACTATTCTGGAGACAAAAAGTCACTTGTGGCTAATAGAGGAATGGCTTCATAAGTATCACCCTTGAGTTATTATAAAAACCTGTAGTACTCTTCATTCTGCCTCTTTGATGCCTATAGGTCAAGAAGTCAGCCAATCTTGTGAACAAGTGATCTGCTAGACCTATGCAAGCAGGCACATATGGCTGACCTTCCCCTCTATGATCCTGAGGCAGTGTAGTTCATTGGTGAATGTACCTTTGCTCAAAAAATGTAAGAAATAGGGAAAGTGGATGTTACCAGAACCCCTGTAGTGTGTCCTGGGCTCCCGTGAGTCAGCACAAGGTGAAGTAAAGAATAGAGACAGGAAAAGAAACTTAGAAAGGAAGCTGGATTCTGGACCTGATTGATGCTACTCTGGGCAGCAGAGTTGAACACACCCTGAGCTTGCCACGATTTATTGTGTTCATAGGAACTAACGGATGACTCAGATGGTGGTGAAAATCCTAAATTAACAAAGATCTTATCGTTGGAGCAAGTGTCCTTGTTGCAGAGGGAAATAGGTCAACAGTAATCCTGATAATGAGAATCTTATGCTGATGAGGATTTTAGGTCAATGAGAAGCTTACATGGTTTAGGATGGTAAGATGAGTAAAGATTTCTTGTAATAATAGGTGGAATAAGTTAAACTGATAAGAAATTAGCCCCTCCCCAGGTGAAACCTTTGGCTCTGAAAGAACCAGGATGTCTTTAGCTAAAGTAATCTTGCCCTTTAGTGTCACAGCATAATAGGACCACTGAGGTCTCATCCAGGAACAGAGGCAAAAATGGAGTTGTTTCCAGCGTGTCATGGCCCATCCATAGGCAACAAGGCTAGACCTAATCATAATTTCATTGTGAAATGACTTTTTCCCAAAGTTATGTAAGATGGCTTCTGACAAATAAGAATATCACAAGACATATTATGCGGCTGTCAGTTCACAGTAGATCACTGAAGCCAAACCTCTTCCCCAAGGGACCTCTGCTCAGAAGGCAGAAGAACTAAACAGCTCTTATTTGGAGACTGATATTACAAAAAGACAAGAATCTGTATGTCTATACAGGCTCCCAATGTGCTTTTCTGGTGTTACACACCCATGCGGCAATCTGGAAAGAAAGAGGCCATGCAGAAATCTAGAAGGAAAGAATCTTGCTAACTAATTAGCAATCATCTGAAAAGCACAAGTAGAAAATTTTATAATGCCTAGCAATGGTCTATCACATCATCCACATTTAGGAATCTCAAAGAGATATATCTAATATCTCCTTGGAAAATCAAAAGGCTGATAGGCTGACGAGAAGGGCAGCCCTGAGCCCAGACACAGTGGCACGTGGCTATAATCCCAGCACTTGGTAGGCTAAGGTAGAAGGATCACTATGAGTTCAAGGCCAGGCTAAACTACATAATGACTTCAAGGCCAGCCCTGAACTACACAGTGAGACCTTGTCTCAAAAAGACTAAAAAGAAAGCAAAACCAAAAAACAGTCCTACAACTTCTCAAGGCCCTACCCTTATTCCCAGATCCTCAGGAACCATTCCTGTTCTTCCTCAAGGGTTGTAGTGACAAGCTATAAAAATCTTACATGAGAAATGATCATTAAAATTTTCATAGGACTAACAAGAAAGCTATTCCTGGGAACCTACGGAAGACTTGAGGCACCATTCAGGACATGTGTATACAACCTTTTTCAGAGTCAATGGGGACTTATGAGTATTCAAGCAAGATTTCAGTCGAATGGTCTAAACCTGACATCAGCCTGAGGCATGGGTGATACAAAAGGACTGTCCACACTGAGTTTTTCCCACTGTGCTCTCTCTTGCATGGTGGCCCACCCTTACTCTGCAGGCACTTCTTTCCCTACTTTTACTTGGCCCGAACTTCCTCTAGAGATCCTTTTCCTACCTTTAATAAAAATTTGCTACTGTTCAAAAAATGTAGTAGTTTTTCTGTATACTCACAGAGCTGTACAACTACAATCAGTATCTAATTTTGGAGTCATTCCATCACCCTAAGAGGAGAACCCTGACCATTACCAATCATTTCTCTTTGTCACACCCCCAGTTCCTGTCTCTATGGTTTTATCTTTCCAGGCATTTCATATAAATGGAGTAAGAAAAGTGTGATAATTTTTTATCTTAAAGTAATAGTCTTCAGTAAAGGATGAGGACACTTGCTTTATTTTTTTAGTGATAAGAAATATAAAAATGTAAATAATACATCTAGTATCAGAAATTCCTGTTTGTAATATTTAAAGATAGTTATTAGTAACTAGTACAAAATATTTTATTTTTATTCCAAGAGAGGAAATAAAACTGCTTAAGAGATTTTTATCCAGTATCAAACCATGCTTCTGAAAAAATGTACCCTGATTCCCAAAATGCAATGCAGTATACTGATGTTCCATGTCCCTCTAACAAGTAGACAGCCTGCTGACCCATGAGAGTTGTTGACAATTATTTTCTCATAATATCTTCTTGGGGTGACATTTACAAAACAGGTGACCGAAAAGGAGAAGAAAGTTGGGAACACAATGTTCAGAAAATAAAAATATTGTAATTAATATTCTAATGGAATGATCACATCATAGGCTCACAATCCCACTGTGAAAAAATAAAAATATCTAATTTCAAAAAAGTAAAAGAGAAACTTTAAATATGACTCACTATTATTTGAAATAATAATTGGATTGGACTCTTGGCCATATGTTGTGGTAAAATGACAAAGATTTGAAGAAAAGGATAGAATCAAGTTTAATCCTTCCTTCCATCTTCTTGAATCCTCCTCAATGCATCTGTTTCTTCCTCTCACAGCCAAGGGCATCCACAGTCACTGACATACAGCCAGGAAAAATTTAGACACGGCCCTTGGGTCTTGGCTTCTTCAGTACTGCAAAGAAGACAAATTAAACAACTACTTGGAAGACTAGAGAGTATAATTAAGTCAAAGTATGGGAAAATCTATTTTTTGCACAAATGATCATACATCATTTTACTCTAAGTGACTAGTGACATCATGTCTCTGTACATACATGAAACACAGCCTATTTCTTACCTGAGATGGCATCTGGTGGCTGCCAGCCACATCTAAAAATGTGTAGGTATAAGCAAGGCAGGTACTACTAGCATGACTTCTAGTTTTACTTGGCAAAAAGTTTTGAGTTTTGGATCTCATTAATGCATCAGCCAAATTGATTCTTTTTTGTCCTAAGCAAAAGCGTTTAAATTTCACTAACTTTCCTTAAATGTGGAATGTTTAACATATAATTTTATTTTATAATATTCAAGTCAAAAACATTTGGTATAATGAGGTGCCAATACACACTGCATAACCCCTGTATTAGTTTGCTAGAGGTCTCCTAGAAAAGAACCAAGGCTAGACAACTGCAGAAATTTACTATCATAGTTCTGGAGAGCAGAAATCCAAAATCAAGGTGTCAGTGTGGCCCTATTTCCTCTGTAACCTGCTGAGGAAGGATTTTCTTTCTTGTGTCCTCCTGATTTTGGTAATTCCTGACCCTTTTTAGTGCCCACTAGCTTAGGGCAAATCCCCCTGTCCCTCAGGTTTATGAAGCTATCTTCCTTCTCTAATAGCTTGTCACTGTGGGCAAGTTCCTCCTTTTAATTAGGACATTCATCAGAATAGGGCCTGACTCAATGACCACATTTTAAATTGATGACTTCTCCCTAATGATCTTTTCACAAACAAGATCACATTCTGCAGGACTAGAAGTTAAGACTTCACTCAACAATTCAACCCATGACAGCCTCAAGAAGAAAGACATTCTCTGCGAACATTGGAAAAACAATGTAATTATTCATTTTTTAAGCTCTGTAATCTATCTTATTTTTTGGACAGAAAATGTTAGTCTACGGATTAGGAGAGGCTATGCATTGCCTTTCCAAAGCTATTGTTTTTCTCTGTTGTCCGTGAGGAAGAATCTTGGTAAAATTAAAAAAGAAATTTGAGTCCTTCTTTTGTTTTAACATGTGGAAATTTCCATCATTTGAAACCAAGGTGACAATGGAAACTTCATCAAGGAACCTTGGCATGTGATACAACAAGATTTTTATTCTTATCATAACCAAAGGAGTGCTTAATGCTTTTCTATCCAGGTGACTTCAGCACCTAGCTATGATGAGAAAGGCACAGTAAAACCCTGGGAACTGGGAGGTCAACTCTACCAGGAGGAAGAAAAATTTTAAATAGTCAAGTTCAACAAACATTTATTTACCAAGGGCAGCTATAAGCAGAAACTGTGCTAGGCAGTGTGAACACAACGCTGAACATGTGGTCCTGCTTTCAAGTTCATCTCCCTAACACAACAAGGCTACATAATGCAGGCTATCTTTATAGATTGATTCCAGTGGACAAAACAGAAAGTTAAACTAGAAATTGAAGTGTGCTATGCTTTCAACAGCTAAAAACAAGATACTGATCCTTGAAATATCTGTTAAGTATTTTGTGCTATTTTTAGGTAGTGAAATAATATTTTGTGGTAGAATACTGTAAGTGAGGTTTTTTTTAATTGAGGTTTTTTAAAGTTTAATCTTTCATGTCATAAGATATACCCAGAGATTATAGGTGGTATTAAATTTTTGAATTCAAATGGATGTGCTCATTTGAAAGCATTTAATTTACCAGAATTGTCAAGATGGTGAAGAGAAGACAGCAGGTGAAGTGAACAATTGCCAGCATGGGTAGTTTGAGAGCCAATGTGAAGCTACGGTAGTATTTAAATTTATACAAGTAATTGTGCTTCAGAATCTTCATCTATGAATGATGAACTAAGAAAATCACAACAGAAAATACTTTAAAACAGAAACAAGCATGCAAACAATTGAATAGTCTTCAAAAACACTCTGGAATATACTATCACATGTACAAAAGTTGTTCTTAGCCATGCCTTTAAAATTATCCCATAAGAACAGAAATTAATTTATATCTGATAGTTAGAGTTAGATGATAACTAGTTTCATCCCTTACCCATAAATGCAGTATCCGAGCAAGGTTTCTAAATGTGCCTCAATATGAGGATGGTTAAAGACTGTAATTTTTTAAATATCAGATGTGCACTTTTAAATGTTATTCCTTTCATTTTTATTTCCTTTTAATAATTGATAACTACTAATATATTGATGAGAGTAGTGGAAACCTGGCTCCAGGGTAGGTGGAAGCCTAATTGGAACTGTAGAAGAAGAAAATCTTTCCTACATTCTCTTAGGTGTTGTGGCTGAGAATTTAAAATAACAAAGCCAAAATAACAGGAGAAAGGCATATAACTTTTGTGAAGCAGTTTCACATGTATGTAAGAGCCTTTCTAAGAAAGATGAAGCCGTGTAGTTTTATATTTTTTAATTCACACAATAGCTACATACATTCATGGCAATACTGTGATAGTTTGGTACAGGTATCCAATTTATAGCTATATCTCTTTTGGAAATGTGTGGAAAAGTTACAAGACAAAGCAAAAAGAATTTAAGCTCTTAGGGTAGTAATTTATGGGAAAGTGACTAGGAAATACACACGGGAGGGTTATTTTAGGAGGTTTGTTGGCATGGGTCCCTTCTACCCTTGTTCTCGGCCTGTGTGATGAGAACACTTTCCTCTTCCTGGTAAGGGGAGGGCCCCTTTCTCTTGGGAAATGCTGTGACCTGCCTCTAGGTGAAGGAGAGGGCAGAGAGCCCTCCCTGTATCTGCTGTTTCTTAAGAGCATTCACCTCAGCAGAATCAATGTACAAAAAGTCATCAGTTGAAGCAGCATGCCCTGGATTCCTCCAGGCCACGGGAGAATTCTGAGCAGCACAGAATCTTAAGCGATGGTGCTACGAGGACAGACTGGAAAGCTGTGAAGTACGCAAGCAGAAACTCAATGGTACAGCTCCCCGACAACTGGCAATACTCTAAATATTGATAAGCGGAACCTCAACCAGTAGGACATTGCATATAGATGCTCAAGAAATGGACCGGACACTCTGCCAAAGGCAAAGCTGTGCAGGAGGGCAAGGCATTGCCAGGGACCTTGGTGTAGCCCTGTGTACTCCAAATGAGAACCTTGCTTCTGGGTTTTTGAAATTCCCGATTGAACTCTTAAAATGTTGCCTGTATGAACCATCGGCTCCTCAAAGAGCTGACCCATCATTTGCACTCATCGCCTGGACACACTTTGCTCTTGTATTCCCAGCCCCATCCTCCATAGCACCTGAGTGCAAATTCCACCTTCCCCTGTCATGTCAGAGGGCTCACAAGGTCCCTTGAAAGGGTCTCCAAAAGTGCTCCTCCTTCCCATCCACTGTGACAATCAAGACCCATTTTTTTTTCTTGCTAGTACAGTGCAGTCATTGTAGATGGATATCCCTGCTTCTCTCATTCTTCCTTTCACTAAGCTATTTTCATCCTGAAACCCAGAAGACTTTTCTAAAACACATGCGCGATCACATAACAGCCCTGCTTTAAATCACTGGGTATATCCTGATTGTCTTTCAGGTGGAAGAAAAGCTCTCTAACTTGACTTCCAAACTCATTCATGACCTAGTCCTGGCCTGCCCGGACTGTCCTCTCTGACCGTGAGCCTGCATCTGCTCATCCTTGATTCTTTTTGAGCCATTGCCTTGCGGGTTCCTTGCTCATAATAGCGTCCTGTGTTCTCCATTGTATTAGTCTCCAGTTGCTGTTGTAACATATTACTATAAATGTACTGGGTAAAACAACACTAATTTATGTTTTTGCAATGTAGACGCCAGAAATAAGGAAGTCAGCTTCACTAGGCTAATGTCAAGGGGTCAGCAGGATGGGTTTTTTCCTCTTGAGAAGCCTTTGAAGCTCCTTCAGAGGCTGTGGTCCCTTCCTGGTGCTTTGCTCTGACGTGTTGCTTCCTTTATCATTGTTTTCTGTCATCAAATCTCTCACTGTCTCCCTTGTAGAAGGAAATTTATGATGACATTTGCAGCTGGTTTAGAAAAACAGGACACTCTAGCTTATGAGCTTTAACAAAGTCATGTCTGCAAAATCCATTTTGTTATATGAGGCAATAGTCATAGTTTCTGATGATTGGGACACAAATATCTTTGTTGACAATTATTTAGCCCACAATATCTACCATTATCTACCTCAGCCCTTTCTCACCTAATATAAACCTCTTCTCTCCTCTTAAAAATTTCTTTCTATAC